>JAGDQP010000915.1:30338-138037 GCA_022664845.1 Lepisma saccharinum | reverse complement strand
ATTCACACTCGAGTAGTCTGTGCGTACGCATCCTCATCAGTCATCACTTACTATAGTTTATTATAGTAAGTGATGAGGATACGTACGCACAGACTACTCGAGTGTGAATTTTTAGTATACTAAAATACTGGTAAGTGTGTATTCAAAAGTTCGAAACATTGGGAAAAAATTAAGAGGAATGCCACGCTACACGCACTAACGAATGTCTGCCAAATGTATGACGAATATCTAACTAGACATGTATTATACATGTGACATACGTATAAGGGTAGGACATATAAACCTGGAGTATACGTCTAGTATATGTATATTAGCTTAATTTTATATATATATTAGATGTATTGAACGTCTAAATCAATTAAGGAATGTCTACCAAATGTATAACGAATATCTAGGTAGACATGTATTATACATGTGGCATACGTATAAGGGTAGGACATATAAACGTGAAATATACGTCTAGTATATGTATATTAGCTTAATTTTTCATATCTATTAGATGTATTGAACGTCTAAATTATATCTCTATTATACGTATATTATACGTGTTTGTGCTATGTGGGAGGCTTGTATCTGTGTTTGTTCGTGTGTGTGTTTGCGTGTCACACCTGGATGGAATAATATATGAGGAAGTATCTCACAAGCTGTTCTCCATACAAAACAAACTCGGATTATTCGCTGTATTCCACCACTGTCATACAGGATCGAAATTTGTGAATCATACGTTTTTATTTTCATCACACCTCTCTCCCTGGACCTCCCTCATCCAGCCTCACAACCCTGGCTTCACGATCACTCACTCACCAGTACCCAGTGGGTGACACTCCTAGTCTTCATGAGGACACTTATGGTAACGATATCCCAATATATATATTTTTTTTAATGATATTTCGTTATAATTTATATGCGATGAAGAGGTTGGAAGAAATGTATAGGTCATAAAAATAAGTTTGTAGTCTCATGTGATCTCTTGTGAGAATTTCATAGGACATATCTTGACAACTCTATTCAGAATTCAAGATTGGAAATTAATGATCCTACACCTTCAAAAAAAATTACAACTGATCCAGTATAAAGTTAAGGTACATTGGACTTCCGTTCACTGAAACCTAGCGGAAAGATTGGCAACTCCTTGAAGTAAATAGCGTATAAAGTGTTTCATCTTACAGCGCCACCTTCTCTCCCGGGAAAATGGCGGAACTAAATCAACTGGGAGGAGAGGGGAACGTACACTTACAGGTTCCCACAAGACTTTTATATCCCACATCAAAATTTTCTTTCAAAGAGGTAAATTTTCATCTCAATGACTCCATTGAGTTCCGGTGATTGTTGATCCAATATTATTGTACTAGCAAGTATATCAAATTTCAGTAATTTAAGTTTTAAGTAGTGAAAAACAACAACAACATAATGACGATTGATGTTTTGTCCAGAGTGGATTTCGAACCATTGTGTTCAATATATTCCCACTGGGGATCGAACACGGGACATTTGATTACAAGGTGTTCGGTAAAACCATTCACCCACTCGGAAGAGTAATAACACCAGAGATAAGAATAAGCTACACTCCGTACATAACTGACACCCATGACTTCTTCCATGATAGTATTTATAATTCGAGCAGATTACATAAAAAAATAAATAAAAGGTCTAATGAGCATAGGTCCTCTGATTGGTTAACTCTGTGTCTTCGTCGTTACGTAGAAAGAATGACAAACAAGAGCGGTTTACATTCACTTCCCACAAGACTTCCATGCCCTGCAGAGGGACTGCCTTGAACCCCAAAACAAACTATAATGACAAAGCTCTTATGAACATTTGTTTTAACAATGACTAAAAAAGATATCCAGTAATTGCTTTCATAACTTCAAGAGAAGGCAGAGCGAGTCGGAGTCCAAGTATGTCAATAATGTCAACCAATCGTTCGTATTACGTATTGTGGTTTCTTTTTCTGACCTTGAGAAATGGTAATGTAAGACAATCTGCTTGCAGTTACTGTCAATCTGTGCGTCATAATGCATTCTTACAGAAGTAAAATATGCTCCATTATCACCTATGCTTGCATTCTTTTCCGGCCAGAAAAGCCCTAACTTAACGATGTATATTGCCATGTCCAGTGTCACGATCGCTATTACTTGACACCTCAATATCTAAGAAAATGTATGAATAGAATCTTAACTAGGCAGAAAGAAAGGTTGTTCCAGTCACTTGTACAATTACGGTTGAACTTTTTTCTCTCTCTCTTTTTTTTTTTTTAGAAAAGTTTTTGTTCTTGGCTTAAATATACGACCTTACTGAAAAGTCGAAGAAACGAAAGATTCTCAGAATTATTGTAAACTGTATTATCATGGCTTCATAACTGTCTAGGCTTATATTCTATAGCTAAACTTTTCCCTAATTTTAGTTTGCAGTACGATTCCGGCATTAACCTGGTACCACTGAGGAAAAAAAGCAGGAGTAATCTCAATCAAAATGGTCACCTTGAACACTGGCCAAAACCGTACCATCTTCAGGGTAGGGAAGAGTGGGGGGACAGGATTCAAATAGCCCCAATGAGAAAAATGGGGGATTTTTTTTGCCCATTTACATCTCCAGCTTTAAAAAGCCCTTGAGACTTCTTAAATAGATATTCCTAGAAATGTGTGAAAATCCATGTTAAATTGGACGCTTATTTTGCATGTTGCCATAGCCAAAGACTTTTAAGATTATAGCCCTAAATTTCAAACATCACCTCTCTCTGTCTCTCTCTCTCTCTCTCTCTCTCTCACACACACACACACACAAACCTGGAAATTATGGTAAAATTCGTAAAATATATTTTCGTAAAACATTATATATATTCTTCGTGTTTATAACCTCAACCCTGTACAAGGTGAACTGATGTTACTTTACTATTACCTTCCATCTGATTGAGGTGTTTCAAGGACGACACAGTGGATTGCGAGCTATTTTGTTTAATGAATCCCTACCGAGAATCATACGAGAAACACTTTGATAAGAAGGCGATAAGCGGGATTACTTATGTACCAGGGACTCTGACGTAATACATCTATATACACCAATTGAAGACTACAAGAAGAAGAACGAGTTTTGTTCATTTTCTAGATTTTACAGAAGAGCGTTTTAAAAGTTCATTATTACGTAAACCTGCACATCAGTCAAAGAATCGTTTGTAATAGACAGACTACAGTCTGTTTTTGCATGATAATTTTGTTAGAAAGATTTGTCAAAGAGTCAACAGATGGCATTCTAATCTCAACTTGGCCGAAGTGGATAAAACACTATCTGTTCCTATTGTCGTCCATTGTTTCCTCTTTAATGTTAAATCTACGTAAAAAAATCTATTCTAATGTATCTGAATAACTAAATTATCTGGAATATAACTGCTTTGATGTGAAAAGTAAAGGTTGTCATGCATATTCTCCTTGAATCGTGGTATACCTTCGCTTTATAACAGATTAACACTATTCTAAATAAGTTTTGACAAAATTTGCATTACTGCATGAATATTTTTCATATGCGAGGTAAGATCAAAAATTACGGTGAATAATCTGATTACGAACAAAGTGATAAGGTTACCTCAAATATTAATTAATCTCCTTCAAAGTACTCTACTTGGCTAACGATGCACTTATTCCAACGTTGATTCCATGGTAGGAAGCATTTCTGGAAGGCTTCTTTCGGAAGGGCCTTCAGCTGCTTCGTCGTGGCCCTCTCAATGTCGGGAATGGTATCATAACGTTTTCTTTTTAGCACGCTTTTTATTTTTGGGAAGAGTCAGAAGTTGCATGGTGCTAAATCTGGATGTGGACAGACAGGAACTTTTTTTTTTTCGACCAAAAACTACCGGATTAGAAGCGAGGTGTGGTTTTCCTCCTGTTCGCTAGTCAATTATCTGGGAACAAATTTCACACTTACTCTCTCATTTGCAAATTATCGGTTAAAATGCTTTGTACGGTCCCGTACGAGATGTTCAGTTCTTCGGTAAGGTCTCGAATAGTCAATCGCCTGTTTGAACGAACCATTTTTGCCACTTTTTGCAAGTTCTCGTATGTTTTTGAGGTTGAAGGACATCTCGACCGTTGCTCGTCTTCGCTCATACCACTTGTAAACAGTCTTCAGGGTCACCACATTATCACCATACACTGATTTTAACATTTTATGAGCTTCTTTGGCACTTTTCTGCAACTTAAAACAAAACTTAAAGTTAACGCGTTGTTCGAAATCCATGGTGCGCGACAGATACGATAAACACGACCTCACTCTTCCAGCTCTGGAAGCCGACTTACAAGTCACAACTTGTTCAAACTTGACACTGACTATCTCAACGGATCAGGTTATTGGACTTAATACTTCAAATTGATGTAGCGTCAGCAGTTGCTGCTATAAACATTCATTCACCGTATTTTTTGATCACACCTCGTATGTACTCGCACATTAGATTGATTCTAGTCATTGTAAATATATTTTTTTACTATGTTGATAGATCAATGCAAAACGTGTGTGAAAATACATATTCACCTCTTTAAAACAAAATGCACGTTTATTCATATATTTCGTTTTCTTAAGGCTTAGGTGAGATAATATGTAAAATTTTTGGGCTCAATTAAGACTATAAAAGAAAAAAGAAAACTTGCATACTGTTTTAGAGCACCTTGAAAATGTCTACTTTAACTTCTGGCATATGATCAATTGTGAAAGCCAGGTGTGCAGCAAATTGAAGGAAATCTTGCATGAAAATAAGCACGCGTCCTATTTAGAACATGTGCGCCTCTTTCATCAAATGCATAGCCTATTTAGCTATTGAATTCTCTAACATGGATGCACTAGTTTGGAGAATGTTTTATAATGAAACTTGCAAAATTCTTTCATGACTATAGACGTACAAGTGGGAGATAACCAGAGACATTTCTACTTGACTTTACCTGCGTAATATATATTACAACTTAAAATCCAGTATTTATGTTGGTAGTGGTTAATTTTGTTACCACAAGATGGATGCCGAAATTTGGTATTCTCATTGACTGCTTATTATTATCTTTGGCTAATAGTCGTAGAGAAAATAACAAATAAATCAAGACTTCTTACAACATATTGCTACGTTCCGGACGTGATGGTCGACTTGTTTGGAGTACTAAACTTAAGTATACGAGTCACAGGGTGTCAGAACAGTTTATGGAATTAAAAACAATTAATAGGATTGTTAATAAAATGTTCCATAAAGATTCTGCCTAGGAGAAAAGGTTACATTAAAACTATGTCAATTAATTTTCATTGTGTCGCATATTTGGGATTTTACTGTATAATATTTTTTTTTATTTTTATTTTTTACCTTATGCGACCAGTCAGCCATCAAGGAATTAATGTTAGAACCAAACGTTGGGTGTCACCTGTATATAAATGTATGTATGAATATTATTTTTATTCCATTGCTATTCAATTTTGGGTGAAGGTAACAATATTATAAACTTGTATTCATAGGAAATAATACAGAGATCCAATACTGTACAGAAACTCAAAACAAGCATAAGAAAGCGGATATAAAACTAAAGGGCATACACGTGTAATGAGTTTTGAGATAATTGTGTGTCCAAGTGTCCTTCAACTCTTTCATGTGACTGCTTTCAGTAAACTAGTAGATTTTGTTCCTTTTTTTGTTTCTTTAAACAAGGGACACAGTATGTATATGTATCTGTATAAAAAGATCAGAGGTTGCCACGAGTAATGGTAAAATGCTCGTCTTATTGTAAAACTAAAAACCATGTTCTTTTTCTTCTTTTGGGTTTAACTAGAATTGTGTTTTTATGTGTACGTGCAGAGAGACATGTTAGCATCATGTGGTGATACCCGTGTTGGGTGAAGTAAACTCTAGCACGTAGACAAAACTGTAACTTTCCACATCACGTGGAAAGAGCAATGTGCACTGAATAGAGAATTATTAAAAGTAATTGTAAGTGCCGCTCCGGCACACTCATCGACTGGGACTATCATTAATGACTTCTCGTCAAGAGGGTCTCTGAGTTTAAATTTTACTTTATTCGATTCTTTGTCACGAAAGTAGTTTGATTTAGTACATCATCGCTGTGAAGTGACTTGTAATATTTCTGTATCTTTGCTGCTAACAGAGAACAAATCGAACACTAACTAATAAATAGTTTCTTGGATCTAAAAAGAGACTTTTAAGTTCTTGTTGAAATAGAACCCATAACAGTTTATCTTCTTTTGAGTAATAGCCTGTAGGTGGAAATTCGGCAAAGCTACCTGAAACGATAAGACCTACAACAATTGCTTATTTTTTTTACAATTTTGGCAAAACTATGCATTGGATAAATAAAGTCTCTTTATTTCCCATCCCCCGAAAGAAATCACTTTCAATAATGATAGTCTAAGGAGCTAAATTTTGATATACCTAATCCTAATTAAGTAATGAATATTGATACTATATGAAGCAGTCTTATGTCCCCTTCTATAACCAGCGTTTCTTTCAGGCATGTTTTCAGGGCGGGGGTTTGACTCCCCAGAGGGTTTCAACCGCACCCTCGAAAGAATTAGTCTCAACACTTGTATTATTCATATGTGTACTGAAATATGTATATAATAGCACATTCTATATATATTATTAATGTCCTTTTGAGGTTAAGTAAGGAAGTATGACATATTGTTTAAAAAAATATTTTTATTTTATATTTTACCACATTGGAGTCAATATGTATTATTTATAATTTTCGTTAGCCCCCTATGATGCCCCGAATAATATCTTCTGGAAGAAACACTGTAACACACAATAATATTCGAAACTAATATTCACCTTAAGAATTTAATAAAATTCAACTTTAGTGGCGTATACACTGAAGTGCCAGATGAAATGGTATAACCTGCGTCGCACACATCCCGATCGAATATATTTTGAACGTGATGATATCGTAGTAATCCAAGTGAACTCCGAAGTGATAAACGCACCGCAGTTTCGCTTACAACGTGGCTAGAGTACATGGAATATGCACGGATACCGAAATAGCATGACTTACTGGAGTCTTTGTGACTGTGAATATCTCTTAAAAGATCGCCATCTTTGTTGTCTGCGTGGAGCCAAAGAGACAATGTACAACAACTGATAAACGAATAAATATACAATCATGATGCCGAGAGAATTTTCAGTAAGTGAACCATCGAACGTTGATTTGACAGCCGAAGACTAGACTGTTGTTCCTCCTCCCCACGTTATTCGACCGATAAATAAAACTAGGTATAAGGAATGTCCTGGACAACCAGCGATTAGCGAAAATTTGCTTTGTCTTGTGAGTCGCGATACAAACTGTTTTGTGGAGACAGACGCACTAGAATATGGAATCAACCTCGTATCGTGATGGACCCGACGTGTCAAGATATGTGAGTTCAGAGAGATGGGGCGTCTGTAATGATAGGGAATGTCTGTAATTGAAGAGTTTTTTCTAAAAGCTAAACAAATCGAAGAAAGATTTTTTTTAAGAAGAGCTGAAGCGTTGCGTGTATTGCGTTTTTTCTCTGTATGTAAGAGGAAAATTTTCCTTATAATTTGGACGTTGTCTGCAATTTGAAGACACAAACTATAGCTCGTGGCACTAATACCAGAGAATAAATGGATTTTTCTACCTCGAAAAGTAATTTTAGGACTTTTTAAAAAATTAAATAATTCGATTGACCATTCAAAATCGTTCATGCTGATAGTTCATTCTATTGGCAAGAAGTGCTTCTAACGAAATAATGTAACTCCATATCGCAACACAAAATATATAAACCGAATTCTGCATTAGATTAAAGCAACGTCAACACTAAATGACAATAACAATTATCCTAAACTTCCTGTGGCGTTTCCCCAGTTTCGCAAGTTTCTGTTTAAGGCTAAATTTCACTTTTAATTGCGAACAGAATGAGTTCCCTTCAAGTTCTGGAACTAGATGACTTTTGTAATTTCATTCTCTTCGCAGGTACAATCAGTTTCAGCTATCGCCTGCACTATGGAGCCGCCTGCATCAAGGCTGTTAACATAAAGTGTATATATTCACTCAGAATGCATTTAATTTCATAATGTGTGGAAACATAAACGTTGCGCATAGTTTATGTAATTTTGAATCAAAACTCGGTTAATCAGTTTTTCAGATTGATCTTCTTATATAACCATTTTGCCAACCCTGGTTGTTAGCCCAGGTTAATTTCGGAATAAGACGCGGAGAACTCAGGTTGGATCTTGAATACGAAGAAAAATATATCCATACAACGTTTAAAAAAATATGTAATTGAACAATCTTTTAAATGCAGGGTTGCCTACGTGTCTGAAAATTTTACATAACTGTATTTGTTTAATTGTAATACCAGGCGTTACAATATTTCCTTTCAAGTCAGTGAACACTGATTTTGTATGAATGTGAATGCTTCTGGTGATCACTGTAATCTCAATCAATTTTTTGCAACTGTCTGCAAGATTTTAGTTGTGATAGCATACCGAAGGGAACAAATAGGGAAGGTCAATTTTATTCGTGGGTGACCCCAGCAATGCTTCAAAATCATTTGTCAAAAGGTCATCACTAATCAAACTCAGAGATGAGTTGAGAAGGAAAAATGTCTTGATATTAAGACCGATGTGCTGATGGTTCCTGGACAAGGTAAACAGATGACTGTTTGCCTTTGTCTTTTATCGAAAAGATAAAAATGACCTAAAGAAGGGACCTACAATCTGCAGCAAATTCCACAAACTATGTCCAATGTGTTCCCACAAAGAAACGCGTTAGAGACTCCTTCATTACGATGGCATAATTTGGCTCAAATAATGCAATATCACTTCTTGTCTGCTTGGCGCTAACATTATTCGAAAAGGTTCTCATATATACCAACAGAGGGCATGATCAGTCATCGATACTAGTTCCATCTAACGTCTCATACTCAAATTACGTTCCAGCAGTATATTCTTCTTTAGACACGCCATTTTATGGAAAGTTGAACGTATTCATAAACATTAAATATTCAGTGGTTTGTGTTAATTTTTATTTACATTTATTTTTTGAGTTTTCCCATTTTAACTTCAGAATTACATAATTATCGGTTGCATAAATTACATAATTGCATAAGAGAATTACGTAATAACTATAAATTGCACAATAGCTATAGATCATACGAAGTTTTAAAATCATCAATAGGTGTTAAAAGTAGTAAACCTGTTGTTGAAGTTCATGGTGATTCCAAGAATATTCTGGAATCTTGTATGTTAAATTGAGAATGAAAAAGAAAGAGGCACGAAGAGAGAGAACAGCTGCACCGACTTCTGTTTCTAGGCCAGGTTTTCAATTCTTATCACCTAACTCGTTTTTCAGCTCTTTGTACAGTCACGGAAAAATATATTCCGGGAATGGAGGGCTTAGTTGTATTTCAATTATATTTTAGGCTTTGCTAGGCAAGTCACTTGCAGCACAGTGACCTGAACCTGTCACTTACAGTCCCACAGAAATTTCTTGGCTTAGGCATAGCTGAGTGTCTGGCCCATAAATATCAGCCAATTAAAATAAAAAAGCTAAATGCTATATTGCCGAAATACTTTCTTTTTCTCCAAGATTGTACAAAATACTGTACGTAGCGTTTGTCCGGTATTCAAATCCACACTGTAACACCACTGTGCAACAAATTTTGTATGGATTCTTCACTTGATCGGAAGAAGACCTTGGACCATAGTCTCAAAATTTGGACCGGGGTGGGTCAAGGGCGCCGATCCCGGAGAGCTTTGGGGGCTAGGCTCCCCCAAGGTTAAAGTGGGCTACCCGACGTCGGTTCTCCTATTTCTACAGTACATGGTCATTCGTTTTTCTCTTCTACTAAGCTTATCTTCCTTTCGCAAATCTATTTCATTGATAAATCCCTCCCTGAAATTCGTGTGCTACAGTACTTATATAAATTACATCACGTATAATATCTCTCCCCTGGCTCAAGGAGTTGATTCGTGCATTGCTTGTGTTGCTTCTGGAGTTTCGTGCATAAAATCGATAAAGACCATTTAGTAAAAGAAAGAAAAGAAAAGAAAGAATGAATGAAAAAATGAAAACCTCATTCTCTGTCGTTTAAGGATCATTCATCGTGATTTTGTCATATACAAACATAATTTAAGAAAAATAAAAATAAGCGACAAGAAGAACTCACACAAAAGTAGGAGTGGACTTGCACTATGAAATATATCCTTCAAACTGCTGTTTGGATGCAATTATTGTTTGCGTTAATAACGTATCTTGAGTTTCAAATACAACATATAGATAGGGAAACCATATACAGAGCGAGTAAAAACATATTTGGACAAGTTCAACAAAGAGGAAGAACATATGTAAAACACACACTGTATCACACGAGAAACATGGACCATTTCAAAATCTCTTGCCCTTTTATGATAATTTGGAGACATACATTTATCCAATAAAGCAGTAGTGCGGCGGAAGGGTGAATCAGACAGGAGAACCACATTTGGAAAATCTGATTAACTCTTCTGAATAGGTTAAAATTAGTTTTTATTATTTCCTAAGTTTATTTTCTAGTAACAGCAGAAACTTTGTTCTTATTAGTTAGAACATAATATGCTTTAGTGATTTTTTTAACGTTATACAAACATAGTTAAATTCTGTAATACTGGGCCTGGGGAAGCCATCATAAGGACTATTTGCATACTATTATCTGTGTTTTTATGAATATACAATATTTGGCAAAATCTGAATTGAATTTGTATTAAGATCATCATATGTGCCTTAAGTTACACAGAAATCGGCGCCCTTGGGGTGGGAGATATTTTGCTCCCATAAATAGTAGTCATTTTAAATCTCAAGCAAAACCCCATATGCAACCCACTTAACGCCAATATGTTTTGGGTGGAGTATAATAAAGGATATGGTTCTTTCTAACACGGAATAGGAAAGGGTGGAGAGCTGTTGTTAAAGTTATCGCAAGATTATTGCCGAGAAGGAAGCAGAGAGTCGCTACATTAGCCCTCGCGCCAACGCATTTTGATTGTTTATTTAGGCCCACACCGTTAGGTAAGGGTAACAAGTGGCACATTTAACGATGGTGTAAAGCTGGCAGCACACCCTCTAATGTATATTTTTGGTTACACAAATTGCAATGTTGCTGCTGCTACAAATTCAAACCTAGAGAGTTCAGCCATTTCATTAATTCTACTCGTAACAGTTTTTAATTTTACTGTTTGTTCATTGCTAAAAAGCTTTCACTGTTATATGTTTGGATATTCACTACAACAATCAAGAGATTCCACCAATGAATGAAAACGAAAATAGATTATCGGCACGAATTTAACTCTTTAAATGGTTACGAACATTCTTCTCTAAAAGTTTGAACTCTCTAGGTTTGAATTTGTAGCAACATTGCAATTTCGTGTACATTAGAGACATACGGAGGAAGTAGTGTCATCTAACGGTTAAGATCGTTACTTTAGAATAACCTTAAGTATAAATGTAGTTAAATATGCATTCCTGTGATAGGGCTCTTAAAAAGGTCGAATCGGGTTGGGTCGAACTTATTCGGGTCGGAACCGGTCGAGGTGAACACAAACCGAAGTTTCACAGCAAACCAAAAACTGGGTGATCGATAGAAATCAAAAGGTTTCAATCAGAAAAGAAGGAAATATGGTTAGGAACAAAACCCGGTGGTTGATAAAGCCGAAAGCATTGTTTTGAACGAAAACGGGTTTTTATTAAAGAACAAAACCAAAATGGCTTCTGAAATAACGTAAAAACTAGTGTGTAGTCCCAGGTTCAAATCCACCGAGGGTGCGTTAAAGTGGTTTGGAGTTCTTACAAGAACTGTAGGTGTCATCCTTAAAAACTCACAAGGTCGTTTAGGACGTTAAGATCAGCGGCGCGGTAACACAAAAAATGTATCTGTATCTTTAGACAAAATAAACTAAAAGTCGAAAAACTTGTTTCTTGCTCCTATTCCTTGTTATAACAAGATTTTATACCGTTTAGTTCTCTGCATACTTCAATTAGTTGCTTGTCGTTAGTTTCTTCCCACAGCCACTAGATAGCTCTGGGTAGCAATGTTATGTAGAGCTTCACAAAATGCAAAACATGTGCATGAACTGGTTCCTGTAATTCTTAAGAAAAAAGTAGTCTGAGGAAGAAAACACATAAATCGAAATCAGAATAATTATTTAAGATGTTTTTCGGTTAATTGCTAATTCTTTCCTTATCTCCAAGCTTAAAACATTGTTCACGGTTATTTAACGTTGGTTCTCCAAAAGCATGGTTAATATTTTTTGGTATTCTGGCAATATTCGGAGGGTAACAAGTACAAAGGTAAATGCAAATTAAAGTATTTTTAATTTTTGTGAGCTATATTGGCTTAAAAATCGCCTGTCTAGTTTTATAGCTAGAACTAGTTCATGTGAAAGCTAGAACTAAAGAAAAGCAAGTACAAATAAATTGTTTAATACAAGCTTATGGTAGTCCTCGTCATGTGTACTGTATCCTCTTTGAAGTTCACAACAGTAACGTATCTAAGATTTTCTGCCCCCTCCCACACGTAGAATTCTTTAAGACCCTTTTAGTAGCATCTCTCATTTGCATTTTCAGCAAATTTTTGACGCCTGTATTGGGTAAGTGCAAAATTTCTACCCGTTGTGACATGTCGCAGGTTAACGGAGTACTAATCTCACAGATGACGATGTCAGTGCGTGAATCGGTAGCGATGTAATTGGGGGAACATTAGAGGAGCCACAGCCATAGGCAGTGTGGACGAGCAGACAGGGACTGCATATCGTGGCGCGGAAATGGAGACCGATAAGGACCACATCAGCCAATGTTTATTTTTTGAGTTAGATAAAGGCAGTAATGTGGCTTCAGCCTGCCACAACATTCGGCAAGTATACAGTTGACAATAACACATGCCATTGGTGGTTTCAAAATGTAACAGACGTAGGTCGTAAGCTGTCAAGGTCGACTACGGTCTGGACGTCCATCAGTGTTTTCCGAAGAGGATCTCGACCAAGCCATATGATACAACCCGAATCCAACCGTAGATGAATTAAAGACAATCTTCCAGATACACAGGACAGCAATTGAAAGATTGCTCGAATCGCTGGGTTTCACCACAAAGTTTGATTGTTGTGTTCCACGTCAGCAAAGTGCAGGTCAAAGGAAGGGGCGCGTCGTGAGCTGTGTGTCCTTGCTTTCCCGATACAAAAATAACCGGTCCTTGACACGCATTGTCACAGATGATGAGAAGTGGGTTCTGTACCGGAATGTAAATCGCCCAACGATTGTGTGTCGCGTTTCTGAACCGCCTTTATTGGCGTTTAATGCCATTTTATCAGAACCGGATTTAGGTGGGGGTAAAAAGACTGCACTTACTGTTACCATCACAGAGGATGGGTAGCAGTCAATAGCGCAGGGCCCGTAAATACCTTAATCCAGAACTGCATATTCTATTGTGAATAGTTGAACAGACTGGGAGCAGAATTCTGATCAAAGCTGCCATAAGGAGTTATCGTCCACTATGATAACGCCTATTGGTACCCGTGAAAAATTGTTGGACTTTGGTTGTGAAGTGCTTAAAATTCCTTACCTTTTACCAACTCTGAGAAAGTTTTAAAATTGCACATTGGGACAACTTTTCATGTCGCGTTTGTTTCGTTTGCCATTAACTCATTTTTAACATATTTTTATGTCGTTTGTGGGGACCCCTAGACGCCTGGGTCCCCGTAACGCGGGGTCTCGCAGCATTGTAGTTACATCACTGTCTCACAATCACGATTTAAAAATGTTCTTGTTTAAAGTAGCGACTAGAAAAATTGTGCACCAACTCTCAAACCGTTCAGTCATTAGCGTAGGTGAAATGCACTGACAAGAAGTAGGGAAATGACCCCCCGAGCCTCCACTTAGTATACATCAATTGAAAGATCTCATTGTGTATAGTATAATGCCAAAATATTAGATTCCCCAAATATATCTAGTACAAATGATGGTCGCAAGAGGGCCAGGAGGTTTTAAAGCTCTATCTCGTATCCAACTTTTTATATGTAGAGACAGTTTAATTTAGAACTTCAGATAAACTCATCGTTTTTCGGGTTCTGTTAGCAGCACAGTTCGTTTTTCATTTCTTTTTCTGCGGGCACACACACACACACACGCACATGAAGACGCCAATTGTTTGGTTCCTGGCAACATACACCCATCACCCGTGGTTCATTGGCTACAATCAAGGACTTTGGATCGACATTGCGTAGGCCCGCGGTTCATATCCTGCATGCAGCCATCTTGACTGATAATTTTCGGGATGTTCTTAAATTCACCAGACGAATGTCTTAATGGAACCTATATTAAGGTCCTTCCACATCTTTGCTCCAGAAATATTGCTTGCTGATAACGTCGTCGCTCGGTCATGTAACAGGCTTAAGCCATAACTATCTATCTAGCGCATAAAAAATAAATTAAATAAATTCTGGCTAAATCTCAGAAATCCAGGAGGTTTAGGTTAGGAAAACGTGGAGGCTAAGGAACTGGCTTTCCTCTGCATATCCAGTGATTATGAAATGTCTGGAGATATGGTGGAGCACCATACTGAAATGTGTGTGGGAGTGTCATCATGTATAAATTTCGTACCTAAAATCGCTGAAAGTTGGGTAAAAAATTCCTATAATGCTGATTTTATACAATCATTTCCTTTTGTCATCTTTTTTGATAACTCAAAAGTCCCCTACTGTCCCACGCATGCTTTGTCTGAAAATGGCGGACAAAGATGGCGACCAAGAGATTCTGACTTGAAGATTTTGAGCACTTATACATATACAGTATATCACCAGCGATTTATAGGTGATTAAGATATTCGCCATTGATTTTTATTCCTGCTTCGTCGCAGTTTAAACTTTAAGACCCTCCCTCCACCAGGACCGAACATACTGTATCTTCTTGCCTTATTCCTTTTCCAACTTTCAATTTTCCAGTCTCTTGATGTAACTTAATAACAGATGTGGCAATCGAGTACATATTTTGTAGCAATTTAATGTACGTGCCCTCGTTAGCTTGAAGTTCATATGATTTAAGTACGCTGGCACGGAGACGGAATCGAAGGTGTTTTCAACATGAGCTTAGCAGAATTCTATGAATCCTAAACACAACAGTAATGCATATTCATTAGTCTAGGAAAAACATCCGAAGTCCACTTTTTTCGTATTTACATTTTTTTTCTGTCGACGGTGTCTCTATTCCAAAAGCTATCCACTTCCATAAATATTACATCCTAATCCCATCACAGAAACCCCTTTTTGATACAAAATAATTTCCGTTGAATAGAATAACATACGAAGACCTTGGACTGTTTTTCGTTCCTCCTGAAAAATATACTCCCGTGGACTAGGGATGTTTTTCAATTCAGGTATGTAGACCATTGTCCTAATCCACAAGAAATTCCGGCTTGTTCCCTTTCCGTGATTAAACCCTGTCTCGTTCAGTACAATTCAGATTAAGTTAGGTGAACATTTTGTATAGAATTGATAGTAAACTTAGTTTCAAGCTGAATTTTTGTAAAAATGCTTCATAGACATTCCTAACGAACATAATAAAAATCCTTCCGATCCGACTGGAACATGTAGCAATTGGCTTTTGCGTGATAATAGTAGTGATAACAGTGAAAGTCTATAGGTATAAGGAGGTTCAAACGAGAACAACTGTGAAAGCAGCAGGTAGCGAAGGCGTGGTGTATGTGACAATCTCAATAAGAGTGAATATGACAACTGAACAACGCAAATAATAAATACTACACAACCCTCACTTGTGTACTTTACGTTTTAAGGATAGCAAAGGAATATTTTACAAATTGGATAGAAAACGTGTATACTCCACTTACACCCTCCCAATTTTGGCTCCCCCAATCTGAAAATCCTGGCAGAATCCCTGGTTACAGTTCTTAGTGTGATCTTTTATTATTGTTACCCCAATAGGCCTATTAAACACATATAATTCATTAACTTATGAGTGAAAAGATTGAATTATAATTATGTCTTGTGACTTCTATTTTAATTGCTCATTCTAAATTAGTTTAGTTTCGGATTCACCAGGCAAATGATCATCCGGATCATATCGTGATCATATCGAAGTTAAATTTATCGTCTGCGAGTTAATTGATCTTCTTTTTCTTATCCACTGGTATATCATTTTCTCTTCCTGAATCCTCATTGTATTCTGTGTCAACAATGATAATGCCCACAGTAATAATATTATCACAATCTAGAATATAAGATTCGATATTAATTAGGGAACTTTACTTTCTGACTTCTTCTCTTACATCATAGATTTGAAAACAACATTTTATATGCTCTGCTTGGAACGTATAGTTTGATGTTACAAGTTCGTGAAAATTTGAGATAAAGAAAAAATCTTGCGAGTGTACAAAAAGTAGTACACTTTCTTTCTCGCTGTCTTTCACAAGCGTACAATTTACTAATAGTATTTTCATATCTTTTTTCATGTTATTATGCAACAACGGGAATCCTGAATTGGAAGCAGTGATGGTAGCAGCCTTCAACAAAATTTCCCTCCCAAACGCTTGAATTTTCCCTCTCTCATTCAAAATTTCCCTACGCCTAATTTTTTCTCAAATCTTATGGCAAGGAGAATACCTTTGCTCACCATAGCAACCGAAAATAAAAATCAGTAGCGTACTGTAACAATAAATTGAAGTATTTATGAAAGTTGGGTGGATGATACAAGCTCCTGAAAGTTCTTCAGTAAATAATTACTTCAGTCTCACAGTAACATCCCCAAACACTTTGTCAACGTATCTGTCAGCCATGGCTTAATTCTTCGCTCAGTCGTATTTGTCTCACACGTAAGAAAGTCACTACTTGAAAAATATTAGTATTTGCCTCATTTCCTTTTCTTTTAAGTAAATAAAAATGAAATGTAACCAACATTCCATATTCATAAAGTCTTACGGAAAGGAATACAGATGGAATCGATTCCTAATTAATAATTCATCAAAACATAAATTCTGAAAATTTAAATGTTATCAATATTATGACCTTCCAGTTTATACAAAGTGTAGTTGGGACTTGGGATTTTTTTTACTGTAGCCCTTCCAAGCACGAATATCCTGAGACCTGCATATCTTTTGTAAAATGGTTGTCAAGTAACAAACAATTAAGCAACACAACACTCCACTCCCCCCTTCCCATTTCATTAGTTCGAAAGGTCGGTCGGGCGAAAACATATCCCAGTTCCGTTTTTGTAAATATGTCACTGTTGCAAATACTATAATAACAAAGGCACAAAAAAAATTATTGGGAGGAATGAAAATTCCCTACATTTTGCCAAATTTTCATGAAATCTCCCTTTTTTCGCTTCCAAATATTTTTGCTGTAAAATTTCCCTACCCCGTGGGAAATTTCCCTCAATCTATCACCACTGATTGGAAGTGAACTGAATTTCAATGAGAATCTTTATATGCTGGCATCGACGTGTACGTTCAAGATATTCCTGACAGATGTCACGCCTGCCTTTCCTTTGTATTTCTCCTGCTAGCAAGCCATATTGCTTTATTTTCTTTCCAAATTTATTTGGACAAATTACAAATTATTTAGTCTGTAGTGACAATTACTAAAGTGTATTCTGAAGAAATTGTGTCCATTTTATTTGATCTGAAGCTTTTATTACTGCAGCGAATGTTCGGAAGAGATGTTATTTAACAATTGAATGAAAGCATCTAATTTAATTTTAATTCTTTCTCAAGCTTGTGTGCGCATTCCACTTTAGTCATATTTTCTTTACTAATAATAAAGATAAGTATGTTATAGGTACGCCAGCGACTGTGCTTTTCATCAAAAATGTTCTGCCAGACGTGACGTCAGTAAATAGGCAAGATCGAGTCACGGCATACAAACCAGAATACAGTCATTTCCTGCAGAAATGAGTACAATTTTTAATGGTTATACATAAACACTGTTTTAATGAGACAAAATGTATTGTTCTTTATTCTAACTATACGTATACAATTGACACTGACCCTCTGCACCAATCAAGATTGTGCCGGCGGCTTTGACATAGTCAAGCCAAGACCTTTCTAATGACACCTCAGTCACGTCTCTACACCTTGAGGTTCATAAGATATGTTTTCTGGACACGGATTGGCACCGTTGGAGACAAAGCATCCACAATATATTTGTACTGTGTCAATTAATGTTTATGCTAAGTTTAGTTATGTTACGTATAACGTAATGGATACAATTGCGAAAAATGATTTTTAAAAAAAAATGGGTTGGAAACACTGAACCATTCCACAGATCAAGTACGTTCCGGGGACTCTTGGGCTAGTCTAACCAACACTTCCAACAATACCTGAAGCACATATCTACTTCTTGTGGTTCCTCAGATTTAATTTCTGGACACATACAAGTGAACGGATGAACTGGACGAGATTATAAGATTCCTTTCTCTAAAAATTAAAGGACCATATAGTTTTCGAAATCCTATGCAAACATACGGTATCTGATTGAGCATGAAAAGATATGGAGATCACCAAAATTTAAGCTGCTAAGGACCATAGGGAGCGGAGCCAGGGAAGAGAAATGAATGGCGACAAAATTAGAGAAAGCCAAAAACATACCAACCATAAGAAGGGCATCAAGGACTAGGAAAGACCATAAACAGGGTTGTCATCTGGAACGCAATGTTGCCATCTCTGCAGAAAGCTGAAATATCGGATATAGTACAAGATTCAGGCACAAGAAAAAGGAATAAATAAGACAAAAGACAACAGGGAAGACTGTGGACAAATGCGTGAAAAGGGTGAACGATAGTCGTGCGTGAATATCGGACACATGTGGATACAAATAAAGAGAAACATAGAGAACCATATTCACCCGTTGTAAATTAGTTGCAATTGACGTGCTATGCTATGGGCTACAGGCAACACGAGTAGAGAGGGCATGCACACGTAGAAAGTGTGCAGACAGTGTGGGACATAAAGGGGGCGACCGAACCAGTACTTGCGGTGGTATGAGTAAGTGCGAGTGAATACTGGCGTTTCTGTGTATGAACATTCGACCACGAAGGTCAGGTAGAGTTATTGGACACAGAGTGCCGTCGGTGGTACTGTGGAGGCTGATATGTAAACAAGTTGAGGGTAGTTGTGTTAATGGTATATTAGCAAACATACGACACAACAGCTCAATTGATCTGCTATGATTCATACTTGGAAGAGGAGAAGGGCGTAGGTAGAGCATGGATATTGTGAGAAGTGAGGACGAGATATTGAAGTGGTTCTGTGTATTGTGTAGAGTACGATACTGTGATTTCTAGGCGCATCATATGTGTGCAGAATGCGACAAGCTGTTGTTGTTAGCGGATTTGTTCGGTATCTCGCAGGAAACTCCTTGCAACGTCTCGTTGCAGAACAGATTAAAGCGCAGTTGTGTAACGAAGAAGTTGTTGCAGGTGAGTTTAACACACTAATGATAGATGACGATGGCACAGATGATGAGGACATTAAAAGTGATTTCGGTGATGTAATAGCGTTAGCAGGAGGAACGACGTTGCTGCCAGAACGAATTCCACCAATCGTTGAGCACCACGAAAGCAGTAGTTCGTCATCTTATGCTCCATCACCACCAAAGAAACCGTTCACAAAATTCCCGGACTATTACTTGGCCGATGCATACAAGATCTGGACTGAGCAGCCCAGAGGGCCAGAGCCTCCCCCAGCTGTGTTCTCCTGGATTAGCGATTGACATGTCACAGCGTCTGAAAATCACTTCCGTTATGGCACCAAAGCGCAAAATAAAAAATAAGACAGTCTTGCAAAAATTTGAAAAGATACTCACAACGCCCAGCATTCCATACAAAAACACCTTAATAATGCTGTACGTAAGCATTTCATCGCAATGGGATAACACAATGCAATTATTCACGACCGCACAATACGCATCTGGGCCATTAATATTAAAAAAGACATTGATCCACACAACACCTTATCATTCACAACGTACAGATAATAGGTTGTGGCTAACTTTTCAAACGAAAACACAAAATAGTTTCGCGCAAGATTACACATAAAGTTAGTTCAAATAACCGCCGCAGACTTTGTTCATGAGATCAAGTCTTTCATTGCGGAGCACGGGTTGACTCCAGAGCAGGTCCTTAATACAGATCAGTCCAGATTTTATAAAGAGTTCCATTCAGGCAGAACTCTTGCCATGAAGGGCAGCAACCCAATCTTTGGTGCCATGAGCTCAATCGCCGAAACGTCGCATTCACATATGAAGGGTAAGGGGGAAAAACGAGGAATGTCACAAAAAGGTTTTTCCGAGAAAAACGTATTTTAATGTTGAAAACCTTGTACAAAAAGAAAAGTTCGCCAATCTTTTTGCCACTTTTTCCATGGACAGTTCTACGTCTTAGCACGTATGGAATATTCCGTTCAGTAGTAACAAGTTTCACCAACAGACAGGGCTCAGCACCCGAAAATGGATATTCCTTCTTTTTCCCCCTTACCCTTATAATTATGACGGTGATTGGAATGGATGGCACACTGCTTCCACACATGTATAATCTTGTTGCGGAGCCCAGTGGTCACTTTAAAGCGAGCATGGCCGCTGAATTCCCTAATATGCAAGTAGATCAGCGAATATGACCAAACGCGATTTTGCAAATCCTCCTGGAGCAAGTTTTGTGGCACGATCTGCTGAGTAAGGATCGTGTTTTGCTTTTGGTCGACTCCTGGGTTGCAAACAAGGATGATGACCTTTACAAAAAGACAGTTGCTGCCGGTGTTGAGTTCTATAAGAAGCTGATTCCTGCTAAATGTACAGGCCTTGTACAGCCCACTGATGTGTTCTTCTTTCGTCCATTCAGAAGCATGGTGAAGTTCATCACAGATACATTGCATTGTCGCGCAAGGACTGAAAAACACCATTGAACCTAACCCAATGCTTATAAGATACTAGCACTGTTAGTGTTCAGAGATTTGTGTGATATCATATTTCATCTCTCCAAGTAACATTAAAATCATTATGCGTATAGCACAGTAAGGCATTCATGCAACTCCATCTATATACTAGTATTCATTATCTCAGAATTTCAGAAGAGTTCGGTACATCAGTACTCCGATATCGTTCAGTATATTGATACTTTTCGGTATATCGGTACATCGATATTTCGATGGTTCGGTATATCGTTATTTCGATATAGTCGATATATTCCGTATTTCGGTATTAAATAATACCGAATTTTCAGTATTTGAAAATACCGATATCGACAGGCCTAAGTCCTGCTCTACTTACGATCACAGTTCTTGATCCCATGTGTTCCTCCCAGTCCAGTGAATCATATGTATCAAAAGAACAAATGATTTCGCTCCGGGTACTTAAATTCACTGGAAAAGTGCATTAAGTGCCCTTAATACAGTATATTAAAAATGCCTCGTAGTTACATCATTTTACCTTTACAAGACTTGAGTACTCTTTAAATGCATGGGCGTTTTCATACAGATCGAAAAAAAAAAACAGGGTATTTTGACGAACCTGTATGTAGACTTTCTTTTCAATATGCGAAAGATATTTGCTTTCTATTCATCAGCGCAATTCTCATTGCTCGAAATTAGAGAAAAAGGTATGCTCGCATATTGCATTCCTTTTGTTAATATGATTTTGAAATTCTTTGTTTTATTCATTTTCGTTTTGATATCACATTCATTAATTAAACTTTGCCTTTTTCACAGAATATGTCACATTATGTAACCTTCCTGCAACATACAATTGTGTGTGGAATGAACACTAATAATATTAAAGCCAGTTATGTGCTTTTCCAATGACTTCTCGTACCCGGAGTTCTTCGAAACGCCACTTCTCGGTGACGCCACTTCTTTTCATACATATGATTCACTGGACTGTGAGGAAGACATAGAATCAAGAAGGGTGATCTTAAGAAGAGCAGGACATGAGATAGAGCCTAAAAGCTCCTGGCCCTCTAGCGGCCATAATTCGTACTAGAGATGTATTTCGACAATATATTATTATATTACGCTATAGTGAATGAAACCTTTCAATTTATATATAATAAGTGGGGGTGTCATTTCCGTTCTTCCCCTTGTGAGCTGCACATTATATATATATAAAGCAAGCTGATTTGCCCACCCGTTGGTGCGGGGTGAATTACATACCAGGTGTATGCATTAGTTTCCGGTTTACCTAACAGGTAGCGCCAGCGAAAAGTACGCAGCGTATTCATTTGAAACATACGTCATTTTTTTCGTCTGACATTAAACTACAAACACACACAAGTTGAGTCCGCCAAACACTAGCGTCTTTGTTTTATCGTTCAGTGATCATGTCAAAGTTTGTGCCTGAAAAAGAACATTTGAGGCACGCATTGCTTTTCTTATTTAATCAAAAGAAAAAGGCTGTTGAAAGTCATCGTGTGCTGGTAGAAAAATATGGTGAACACGCTCCATCCATTAGAATATGTGAGACATGGTTTCGACAATTTAAAAGTGGTGATTTCAATATGAAAGACAGTGCGCGCTCTGGTAGAGCACTAAAGTTCGAAATCGAGCAATTGCAGGTGTTATTGGAGGATGACCCAACTCAAACTCAACAGCAATTGGCAAAAGCATTAAATGTGTCACAAGAAACAATCAGCAGACGTTTACGAGCAATGGGGAAGATCAATAAACTGGGTCAATGGGTCCCACACGATTTGAATGAACGTCAAATGGAAAATCGCAAAGTCACTTGTGAAATGCTGCTTCAACGCCACGAAAGAAAATCCTTTTTGTATCGAATTGTGACGGGTGACGAAAAATGGATTTATTTTGAAAACCTGAAGCGGAAAAAATCGTGGCTTTCACCTGGCGAAGCCGGTCCTTCAACACCAAGGCCAAATCGCTTCGGCAAGAAGACCATGCTTTGTGTCTGGTGGGACCAGAGCGGTATTGTGTATTATGAACTCTTGAAGCCCGGCGAAACCGTTAATGCACAACGCTATCGCCAACAAATGATTAATTTAAATCACGCATTGACCGAAAGACGACCGGAATGGGCCCGAAGACATGGTAAAGTGATTGTGTTACACGACAATGCGCCGTCGCACACAGCAAAACCAGTGAAAGACACCTTGAAATTGCTTGGATGGGACATCCTTCTGCACCCGCCGTACTCCCCAGACCTGGCGCCATCTGACTATCACCTCTTCGCATCAATGGGGCACACGCTCGCAAAGCAGCACTTCAGCAATTTCGAAGACGTTGGAAAATGGCTCGACGAATGGTTTGCCGCGAAAGACAACCAGTTTTTCCGGCATGGTATGCATCAATTACCTGAAAGATGGGCGAAATGTGTAGAAGCCGATGGCCAATATTTTGAATAAAACAAAATTAATTTCCCTTGAAACTTACGTGTTTTCTTTACCACAAATACCGGCAAAAACTTATGCATACACCTGGTATATGTTCAAGACCAATAAAATATGTTTGTTCCTGCTAATGCTACAGCAACTACAACACTATTATTCTCTACTACTACTACTACTACTGCAATAATATTGGCATTAATTGTAGTTTTTTCTAAGGAACACACATACTAAATTTCATGTTTCTAAATTTTCGAGTTCTCATATTCCACTTTATAAGAAGTAATAACTTGATTCCGCTTGACGGATTGGAACAAAATTTGGTATACGTGTTCCTTAGGACCTATAAGGATTAGCTAGCTACAGCAGTAAAAGGTTTTAATGTGAAACCGCCTGAGCTAGAAACTTGATATTTGATATTTCGTTTCAATTCATTACCAACCACTTTATTAGTTTTTTTTTCGATTTGATACCACTCCGGGGGAGTGTGTGTGTGTGTGTGAGAGAGAGAGAGAGTATGTGTGTGTGTATGAGAGAGCGTGTATGTGTTTCTTCCTGCATTTGAATAGACGAGACTCCGATGTTACCACAGAATGTTGAATTGAATGTCAAGAGCGACTCTCGAGTTCCACGACGTAACGAAAACTAACTATACTGGAGTGACTGCTTACTCGTAGTGTCGAAAGATAGACACTTGAGCAAATATTTAAACTCGTATGTCTACCTCCAGTCTAATCCAATGTGGACCAAATTTTCAGTTTAAACTCAATTTTATACGCAGAATATCTATTCATATAATAGTATACCGTGCTCTGCATCTAGTAGAAAATACTGCAAATATTTAACGGTTTTTTTTTTCAAGAATTAAGACATAAATAAAAAAACGAGCCACACAGCGATATCAAGCGTAAAAAGCTGAGTTAGAACTGAAAATTTGGTCCATATTGGTTTAGACTGGTAGTGGAGAAACGAGATTAAGTGTCCTTTCTGGCTTCATATATTCATGAAAATTTTCGCAGCATCAGTAGTCAGTCTAGTATCGCTTTTAGATAGAGGTCATTGCGGGCGACTCATGTTACTTTAATCGCGAAATCATAACTTTAAAGCTATTGCATTGTATCGTCCCATTTCAAATGCTGTATATATACATTGTTGCATGAACTGTCTTCAATCTTCTCGGCAGAAAAATTTCATCAATGTTAGGAACTGTGAGCTTGTTAGACTTTATAGTTCGAAACAGCTTGGAGAAAACGTTTAGTGAATATTCAAAGCTTCTAAACCTGATACGAGCAATACCAATAACAGTTACACAAATTTCTAGCCACGAAAAATTATGACATACTATCAAATTCAATCCTTTTAGTTACGACATTTTTCTAATTTTTCTCAAAATCATAATTAATTGACTAACGTCCCTTTATTTGATAATCTAGTCGCATCTTCTTTTGTGTATACACGTTACATAATTTAACTCAGCGTTGATTGATTATGACTGATTAGCTACCCAATCCTCTCACACATAGTGAAAGTCCAGGCCCGCAGCCAGGGGGGGCTGAGCCCCCGTAAATTTTCCTTGTCGCAACACAAGTACTTAATTTTATGAATGTTTCGTAAGCCCCCTAGTCTTTATGGCTAGCGGTGGGCCTGAGTGCAACACCCAGTAGAGACAACACTGGGCCGCCTCTGATCTGAAATGAATAATTTAGTGAAAAAAATTCGGATGTGATATGTTCAGTAGGTTACATGCGACACTAAACTGAATCTGCACTTGTGTTCATGAAAAAACAGTTGGGGATAAGTCGAAGTCAGTTGGGGATAAGTTTGAAGTCAGTTTGTCTCTATCCGCTTCTATTCAGGCGCTAGCCGGCGGAATAAACAGAGAGATGGCGAATAGAAAGTTAAAAATAAAAATCTTGCATTTTTTGACGTCTAAAAGCGAATTCATTAGAAAGGATACGTAAAAGTAAAAAAAGAGAAGAAAGCATTTGCAGTTTTTGCTCTACTTTCGTAGGAAATAAGCTAGAGGTCCCAAATTTCGTCCCTGGGTCCAATTTCGCCCCCTTATGGTTCCTAATTCCATCCCCTGGATGAAACATTTTCTTAACCTACTAGCGGTGATGTACCTTCATACCAAATTTCGATTTTCTAGCTCCAACCGTTTAGGTTGGGTACTCTTTGAAATTTTACGTTTGACGGCCATTTTGAATAAAAGATGGCGACTTTTTCAAAATGTCGGAATTTTTCCTTTACCTACTTATCATCCTCCACCTTCATGCCAAATTTCAAGTTTCTAGATTATTCCGAACACTCTAAGCAATATGATGAGTGAGTGAGTGAATGAGTCAGTTAGCCTAAAATACGCAGTTTCAGGGGTCCACAACTCGAGTATGATTCAAGCTACGAATATGAAATTTTGCACACCTGCACATATTTGCCATATCTCCTTAACTTTGAAAGCTCATATTCCTATCTTTAACATCTTTCTTCTTACGGGGCCTCGAAATCGCCAATTTCGCCAAAAACTCTTGTTCCTGTATAACATGCTTCTGGCAGTGCTGACGTTTTGTGACGCGGGGAACTTGGCTGCATGCACTGCCGTACATGTTGATATATTTTGTTTAAAAGAAAAATAAGAAAACATAATGTAAGATCATAATTCTTGTATAGGGAACAAAATTTTGGGCCCTTAAAACGCTTCTTTTTCATTTAAAGAAAAAAAAATTATTAATATTCAGAGAATGATAATCAAGTATGATAATCATCCTTCATAATTAATCCATTGTTTACACATTTATTATGCAAGTATTCTTTAAATGTGTTTTTTTCTTACAGATAATTTTAAGGACGTGTGCTATTTATTAACTCAGTACCTAAGATGACCTATATGCTCTAAATACAAAACATTTTTTACGCTACTGTACCGAATAAAATATATAGGAAAAAAGTATCCGGTTCAGGGAATAGGAAACAAACAAAACGTCTTAATACCGGTACTGCTTTGAAAGGCTTAGATGCTTAGCTCTGGAGCTAGTGTGCTGATCATTTGTATAGACTATCTTGATTGATATTTTTACCTGACTTCCACAGTCACACTACTCAAAGATCGAGATTATGCCTTGAATTAAGACAGAATATCTACACCAAAGATTTGAGGTGGTGTAAAGTGATTTTAAGGTTAAAGATTTATCTTTCCATATCTTTCTATATCTTCCAGTTTCATTAAACTACCAACATTTAGCAATCGGTTACAGTTTCAATAATAGATGCCACTGGTATTGAATAACATTCAAAAGTTATTTCATGTTTGAACCGAGCTACTTTCAAAGCATTAAATACTTTCTAAAAACAAATGTCTTGAATTCATCATTAAATAAATTATTAATATTAATGTTGACAAACCAAACTATCTATTGGTTGCCACAAATATTTTTGTCTCTTTATTGAAAACAGAAGTAAACTTTTATGTTGATAACAACGCTTTCAGGCCTTACTTATTACGGCTATTTTCTGTTGCTGTGGGATAAGAAATTTGGAAGGTATCTCTATTTCAAGTACCATCACGGCATTTGTTTGCCTTCAATTTTCGTTTATCATTCTTTCGTACAGTTCACGTAACGCAATATTCCACATTCAAACAATTAACCTTTTTCTCAATCTGTTATTTCATCTGTGTAATTACAATTACTTTGCTTTTACGTTTATTATGCTTGTTCCACGTTTCGCTGGTGGAACTGAAAAAAACCCTGAGAAACCATCACGATCGCAGATGCGAGCAAGGAACGAACTCTGGACCCTCTCCAGTGCTTGTCAGACTCAGTGACCGTAACATGAGACGCTGTTTTTATTCATATTGTAATAATGAACGGGAATAAACAAAACAACAACACTTATCGGTGAGCACGTAACTCCGGTTAACATAACTGATGTTTGGTGCTCTGCTTAGAGGCATGTCTATGACTCGAAGGTCACTGGACAAGGTGAACCAATGATGGTTTCCATTACTACCACGGGGAAAGATGACTTTCTAAGGACGGGATCTATAGCTTAAAGTAGGCACGGGAACACGTGTCCGCAGCAGGTATCGAATCCGGGACCTGTTGCTTACAAGACAGGAAGCGTTACCACTTATCCACCGCGACACTTAACATAATTATGTCGTTACAATAACGAATTACAGCTCCAACCCAAAGTTTATAAACAACCTCTCTCCCGTACCACCCCACCCCCAATAGGTTCGCTGCACTTACCGCGTTTCTAAACCATAGATGTCACGAATGACAAACCCAATTAAAATACTACCTGGCTTTCTAAATAGGTAAGATAATCAGAATTTCGGGTTCCAATCAAATTACTCCTCAATTAAGTCATGCATAAACTTGTCTCTCCCTTCCTCACTTACACTAAAGAAACTAAAATACAGACTGGAAACCTGAAACTCACTCAATCTTTAAAACTGGAAGTTCTTGAACAATCAAACTAATTCAATATGTTATCCATTATTTCCAAGGTTAACCACTAATATCTTTTTAAAAATCCCTTGTTAATTACTTTTTATGTGTAATAGATGAATATAAAACTCCCTGCGAGGTAGGCAGCACAAACATCACACAATAGATGCGGCGTTGCGTACATTTAAGGATAATTTCCAATTATTTTATTAATTAATTAATTACAGTTAACTGGATTATTTTGTCGTATATCTAACGATTGAATATTGTATTGTTATCGAAAGCAAGCGAGTTTACAAAATTTCAAAGAAATTGGATGATGGGAAGTGAGTTAGAAAATCAATTACAAGATTTGTACCAGAGATGATTACAGAGCAAGTTAATATAAAGCGTGTGAAAATTAACTGACTTTCAAGTTGAAACTTCATAACAAATAAACGGTCAATTTACCTCTTTTGTTATTTGTTACGAAGTTTCAACTGGAAAGCCCACCAATTTTATTTCCTTTCAATAATTTGATAACTAACATTTGATGTTAACAAAAATTGTAGATAGGAGGTATCAATGGTTAACCCTCGTTCCAGAGATACAAGCTATGCTGGTCGATATTAAAAGTACTACACCGGCATTCCTATAGTGAGACAGCCTTTTCTTTTTAGTAAAAATAGCGAAAAATGTCTATAATTTTTCAGAGCATAACAAAGCCGATAAAGCAAACACTTTTAGAAATTTTGTAAAAAAAAAATTGTTAACCTTATGGGAATCTAAAAACTCATATACATATTTTAATTTTTTTCGTGGGTTTTGAATAAATTACTCACCGACCATCTTCGACCATTGTGCCGCCGGTCTCATTTCGGGATATTGCTTAGGAAATCTCTCCCGAGTCCAGTGGGAAGTTAATATCACTTTATAAATAGTCAGTCTGTCTTGATCGCATCTGTCACCTCCAATCTTATGGATTTTGCTTCGAATTTCGGCAGCAACGAAAATAAAATGTAAAAACAAAAAAATCAAAATAACAGCCGCATTTGAGAAGACGGAATCTAAAGGCACTGCGCGGAAATACATTGTCGGAGATACTAAAACGAAACGCAATCTAATTTACAAAAATACTTCTTATCTCTTTGACAAGGTATTTTTTTTGTATTTGACAGGATGAGTGGAGAAACATATGAAATCTGACCATGCACGATGCACGAGAGACGTTTTGATAGACCGCACGCGATAAAGCGAGAACAGTAGATACACAACTGTGATGACAAGTTTTCTTTTCTTGCGCGTGAACAAGACGCATGCGCTCTGACGGACAGAGACGAAACGAGTTGTCAGTGTCGCCCTCTCGTGGTTTAACACATTCTTGCGGTCGTAAAAAAAAAAGATTTTGAATATATTAAAAACAAAGAAGAAAGGTGTTGTTTAAAGGACAAGGAACACATTTTAAATAACTCACAAAATGTCCTGTTAGTCATAAAGTACTTAAACAAATTAGGCAGTGGCTTCAGTTTTAAACAAAAGACAAAACAGTGTACTAACATTTCCCCCCCCCTCCCCAACTTCCCACTACCTTGCAAATCATTATGATGAATACATTCAAGATCTTTGTCTTTGATAAAGATAATGTATTATCTCGTACAAACAATGTAGGCTGTTCAGCCATTTTGTGCTCACATACTAGATTTGGATGTAACTTTATTCATGGTTTGTCCAAAAAAGTGAAGGTCGTTTTATACTTCCTACTCGGAATACACAGGATACATGTTATCAAATTTCTTCTAGAAGTTATATCCAGGGCTACCAGATTAATTTTTATCATGGTGCGGGGAGTTTAGTTATAAAAGGAAGGTAACTCAGAACGCTTTTTATTTGTGATCCGAAAAAAAAAAAGAATTATCGAGAAGAAGCATTCTTCCAGGACTGTTCCGGTTTGGACCTTCAAAATCGCGCGTCTCGGGCAGACCTTCCCCGGGACGCCTAAAGTGCCTGTTTTTTGTTCAAAATTTGTAAAACAGAATTAAATAATGACTGATAAATACATATAGCTTATGAGTATGTAAGAAAATAAGATTTTGGTGTGTAATGGATTCATCGTAAAAATTCCAGAAAATGAATTAAAGAGAGTGGCAACTGATTTACTGTTTATACGTCTTAGAGATGTGCAATTGTCATGCCTTACAGGATGATAGGTTTGCCACGTATTTCTGAAGCTGTTGCTCTTTTGGAAATTATACTAAATTACGGCCTAAAAATTTTACCAATTGTAAAAACGTGAATTATTGTTATTCATGTATTGACATTGCTTTACTTTTTCAGGACAAACGTTATTGTTGTTAAATCTAATTAACGTTGTTTTATTTTCGAACAATATTTAGGGTTCATAAATTTGAATTTACGCAGGAATTAATTGTCAGTGAGTTAGATAGGAGAGAGACAATTATAATCATTTAGTATGTCGTATCGAGGGTGGGGATTGCTTGCTTAGATAGAAACAAAAGATTTAAGGACAATGTAAAGCCAAGATCTCCAACAAGAGATGGCAGCATTATCTCCATATATGTCTAATATATTTTTATCGTTGTACGAAATTTAAATGCTGCTCCTACAAATTCAAGCCTAGAGAGTTCAAACTTTAAGGGAAGAAAATTCATAACTTATTCAAGAGTTCTATCCGTGCCGATTTTTCATTTTCTTTCTTGTTCATTGTTAAAATCGCTTCATTGTTATATGCACATATTTCGAGTAATTTTTAAAATATTACATCGAACATTTTTTTTCGTCAATGTCACTTGTATCCCTTCGCTTCTGGACCCCTAATTTCTTTCGTTAGTCCACTGACTGCTAATTTCGGAGAGGAAAAAAACTCTTTAGTTGACTGATCCAGGAATATCGTATTCTTGAGCATGGTCACTCTAAAAAGAAGGGTACATTTCAGTAGATCTATGCAGACATGTCTTTGAAAAGGAGGATTTTTGGTAAACCTGTATACTACATGGAAATGTGAAAATTATACTAGATAATGACGAAAACCTCATTCAAATTATACAAATCTCAACAGAAGTGCCATTCCTTCTTCTCTCTCGTAACTAGTTGAATAAGAAGGTAGATGGAGGCACCGTCAAAGTATTTAAAGGTTTTACATTATTTATTAATCCAGCAATATTAAGATTTTGCATTGCTTACTTTTTTTTAAAAAAAAATCTATGAATTAAAGGTTATGTCCAACTACTATTTGAGATATTCTGTTGTTTCGAAATGTCTAGACAACTTTTGTGCTCGCTGCTTTTGTTCTCGATAAGTGAAAAGGCATAATTGCAGTCAGGACACCTAAACTATTAAGTATTTCAAAGTTACTGGTTGTAGACTAACAAATTTGATATCAATGTTTTTTTTTTCTCGCATTGTCACACACTACACTTTAATACAAAAATCACACTAGGGATCGCGGTGGATTAATGGTTAGAGCGTTCACCTCTGGCGCTTGGGTGCGTCAGTTCAAATCCTACTCGTGCTATGTGCCTTATTACACTGCATAAAGTGGTTTCTTTTCTTCTTAATAAAGCAACTTAAATTTTGACATATTATTATTTTTTGAGATCTTCGAAATTTACGCAGTGAATTTGGTGGTGTGACACATATGAAGTAAAATTGGACATTTTACACTTTTATGTCGCTTTCTTCAAGTTATTCGTAATCTAATCGCTGATTAATGGCCAAACATACTGATATTCAATTATCCTGCTTTGGACAGTAAATGGAAATTTAATTTGAACGAATTTATGAACATAATTATCAAGGATATAAAGGATATTTCTATCGTTTATCTTTATCCACAGTTGGATGGTCAAAGGAAAAACAAGAATGAAAAGATCGAATGGAAAATTCAACGTTTAACAGATTAGATCATGTTAACTTTAGTTAATTTTGGTTAAACAAGTCTAAATAAGCAGGTAAGTATCTATAATATTATTTAGACTTTCAGGTATCTGTCAACACTATCTTAACTCGGATTCCCGAATGATTGATGTGCAGTTCTAAAGGGAAGACGAATCTCAACAAAAAGATTCAACAAATAATAGAGAACACATAAAACGGTCACCTTATGTACGCCTCATATTAAAAAAAAATGCGACTCTGAACGCCGTGCAGTTAGGCCACCCAAATTACATCTTATCATAAATCGAATCTGGTAAAGAGAGATCCCTCTTTCCTTTCCTTCGCCTGTCCCACGTAATGAAAATGAGCAAACAACAAGAGAAGGGAGTTTTCTAGATGTACCTGAATTATTGTAGATGTAATAAAAGCATAAAGGCGAGATTAAACAATATACGCGAATGGGCTGAAAAGTTTTGCCTGTTGATTGATATCTCGGGTTATATTGAACATAATTTAATGAAATAAAAAAATGTGTACCTTGGCATCTTGGATTCAGTTCTGGAACATCACTTCTCCACATAGTCACTATCCACTTCCACGCACTTCCTCCAACGGCGCACCAAACCTTCCATGACGTCACGGTAGAAATCCTCGCCTTTGGAGCGATATCACGATCGCACAGAACGCTGGATGTCCTCATCTGATGAGTAATGGTTACCCTTAAGGTGTTCCTTCAGTTTAGGAAAGATGAAAAAGTCGCTGGGTGCAAGATCAGGCCTGTATGGGGTGTGTGGAAGGACAGTGTATTCAAGCTGCAATACTGAGTTGGTGATCAACTTGCTGGTGTGTGGTCTAGCGTCGTCATGGAGAAGAAGGATTCTTTAGGGTTTTGATATACCGCTCTGAGTTCACGGTGGTACCCTTGGGGAGAAACTCAGTGTGGACAACTCCATTCACATCGAGAAGTTGACCAAGAACGAAGTATTGAAACTTGGCTACACTGTCCTCCCACACCCCCATACAGCCCTGTTGTTGCACCCAGCAACTTTTGCATCTTTCCTAAACTGAAGGAACACGACGTCATCGTGCATGCGATCGTGATGTCGCTCCAAAGGCAAGGATTTCTACCGTGACGCCATGGAAGGACTGGTGCGCCGTTGGAGAAAGTGCGTGGAAGTGGATAGCAACTATGTAGAAAAGTAATGTTCGAGAACTGAAGCCAAGATGTCAAGGTGCACATTGTTTTCTTATTTCATAAAATTATGTTCAATATAACCCGAGATATTAATCAACAGGCAAAACTTTTCAGCTCACCCTCGTACATAAGATGTTGAAGGGAAAAAAATTAAAACACAATGAAAAATGGAAACCAATGAATGTCTGTTCGTCAAAGAGAGAGAGAGAGAGTGAGAGGAGAGGAGAGAGAAAAATATGGAATAGAGACGTAGAAAAAGAACCAAAGAATCTACAGTTATAAAGTAGATATATTTCCAGAAATCCAACAGTAATTGTGAAGGTAATTCCAATATGCACACGGGTGGTTTCAAAACTCAATGAGCCACTATGAAAATCATCATCTCTCTCTTTACAAATCAGATTTCGATCACTCTTTTTGGTGGTCTGATTAAACATTCATAATTTCTACTGGAACAGGAGGGTTCTGAGCCACATCTAGGATAAAAGATAAAAAAAGGTCTGCACACATGCTTTGTATACGCGTGATTCCGGGCGCAAATTCGGTGGGAACTTTATTGAAAGTGGTAGTTCGGAATGCATCATAACAAACCTAATAGGTGCCGTAGGCCATACCTTCCACTCCAGTCCACTAATGTAAATCAAATATATACAGAAAAAAGAATGATTTCTCTACTAAAATTCTATCCAAAGGAGTACAAACTGTATCAAAATGAAAAGTGTGAAAACACTGAAAAGAAAAACCAAGGATGTTTCTTGCGGACGTAGCAAACCTTAGACAAGTCACTTTTCAAACGTTAATAAAGCACGAGTTAATAAAAAATTAATACATTTTAGGATGGAAATAAGTTTTATGCCAGATTAATATATGAGCATATTTCTTTTCTCGAAACAAAACAAAATATAACAAGACAATGAGCTACGTTAGTTTCTACCGTCTTCTGAAAATTTAACTGTTCCAACCATGCCAGTGTGGATTCAATCTACTGCAAATATAAAGTTCTAATCCTTACAACAGCCAATGAGATCAAAGCTATAATAATACGCAGATATAGAATAAACACACACGTGTGCAAAAAGAGAATATGTGTGTTGAAGGAGGAATGAGAGAGAGAGAGAGAAAAAAGAGGAAGACACAAAGACATGAAAAGAAATCGCAAAAAAAGAGGAGAGAGAAAGACCAATGAAAAAATGAAACTACATGGATGGTTTATTGTTATGCAAAAGAACAACACACACACTGTTTATTTTCTGATCCTCGGCAGTGACTGATTTTGTCTCTGTGCCTTTCCAAATGAAAATGAATCTCTCCTTTTCTACCTCTATTTTTTCTCTGTCTCTGCCTTTGTCATCAGTTTCCATTTGTATTGTGTGTTTAAATTTCTCCCTGTATCCTCTTATGTGTAGTGTTTCATTTCGCTTTTATTTTTTCATTTCGTCTACACTAATGCATGTATATCGAGAAAAAATTCAGTGCTCTTCTTGTATGGTAATTTTTGTTACGTTGCAGAAATGCAGCAAGAGAGGGAGAGAGCGAGTATCTTCACCAGGCATGATTTTACGATAAGAAGATGTAATTTGGGTGGTCCACCTGCACGGCGTTCAGAGTGCAAAGTGCACAATACGAACTTTACTGCAAGCGTTACGTGTGTTAATGATGTGGAACTTATCATACATGTTTACCAGTTATCTATTTCAATATCTTCTTACCTGTTAGATACGTCTATACCGTAGACAAATTCCTTTCAGAATCTATGTTAAAAGTGTAAGCACCCCAGTAGCACACTAACGTGTTTTGCACGTTGATTTTTGGTTGATTTAGTTGATTAATCGTTATCGGTTGTAAAAAGTACGTTTAATTTTAAATGATATTTCAACAAAGACTTGATAAGATGTTAGTTCAACGTGGATTCAACTGTTATTTTCAACTATGGCATAGATTTCGTTTCTTGGCATTCTTAATTTAAAGGAATAAAATTTGTAATTAAAAGCTAATTGAATGCATTAACTATTTTTTTCGTATTCTCTTTTGCATGTTGAAAACACGTTGAACTTTAATCTGTATTCCAACGAAAATTTGATTTCGTTGATAGGATGTTAATGTGACGCGTTTTTAACTATTATATTGATTTGTGCCCTATATTAACTTTCCAAGTTAATTACATAACAATTATGCTTAAGAGAGAATAGAATCAAATTAACTACGTTTCTTATATGTTAGCATTTGCATGTTGAAAACAGATTGAATTTTAAACTATATTTCAAAGAACATTTAATTTAGTTAATAGGGCATTTATGTGAAGTATTTTCAACTTTCTTTTTCAACTATGACATACAAAGTAAGAAGGACAGCATTCTTTATTCTCATTCTTACATGATGGTAAAACGAGAGGCTGGATTTGAAGTTTTCAGCTTCGAATCCCACAGCAGATAGTTGGATAATTTACTGTTGGAAAATTAATTCTGTATGTCATGATGAAAACAACGGACAAAATGCAGCTTTAATATGTGTATACCAATAAACAGCAACCATCCTCTGTTTTGGCCAACTGAACCCGTTTCTTCATCGTCCGCTTCTTGATTTGAACATGTTTCTTCTCAACCATTATTCAACGTCGAATAAACCATTGAACAGGTGGACATTTCGGTACATTTACAACGTTAAAATTACGTTTCGGTACTAACGTTTAATCCACGTATTTTCAACGTACGTGTACTACTGGGACAATTCGTTCTGAAGTGCAACAATCATTTAATTAAGGATCAGCTTTGATCGTTGTAATGACTATAAAAAATTACTAAATTCAAGAAAAACAAAAGACGCCTCTTTTTTTTTACTGTACATGTTTATCTATGTTACTGGGCAAGTTTTGTTCCTAACATTTGCCCAACGCTGTAGGAAAAAAAACGTTAAAAGTACAACGATTTCAAAACCTAACATACAACGAATTTTAACTAGTCATTGTTTATATAATCGTTATCTTAAGAATCTGCTTCTAAAATGATGAAATCTACTTTTGGAACAAACCCAATGCCCACGCCGTTTTTAAAGTTTGAGAAACGAACTCCTGTCGTTTCGTTACAAGAAGATTTACATATGTTAAAGTGAATGAATAAATACATTTCAAAATCTGGTGCATAAGCCTGACGTAGGCATTGCCAAAATCAAGTGAAAAATTATCTGGCAGAATTTTCCACTTATTTCTATAAGTTCCACTATGAAACTTATTACGTCATTCGAGAATACCAGATCGATGGGTGTGTCCTTATTTGCTTTTTTTTGCTGCTATGAATAAAGCGAAGAATAAAAGCAGCAGGCTTCCTCGTAACTGGAATTATTACTGAAGAAAGCGTTTGGTTGCAGGAACGGGAGGGGATAAAAAACTTGTCGACAGCTACAAGGGCTGTCAGGATCGTCTGTCATCCGCCTACTCGAAAGAAAACACAAGAGGACGAGCATCATACGGATCACCAACTGAGAAATTCGCTCTTGGAAATTAGATGGGTGGCACAAGGTGTCAACAAACAGGCTGTTAGTTTTCAAGAACGAAAAATTATTTGTCATTTTGGTTGCAAAGGTATAATTTATGACCACGTTATACGTTATATATATGACAGATCATTGCTTTTACACTTGACCTTCTGTATGTTATTTTACCTTCTATGCATGAGAGTTGTGTAGTGCTATGTTGAAAAAGACTGACAAAGTTCTTGACAGATATTCACTGTAAGTCTTGCGTGAAATACTCGTTGAAGTAGGATGAGATTCAATGGTGTCATTTTTAGAAGAAATAGGAACATTCGCTTTCTCACTTCTGCCAGGAGATCACTTGGTTGTGAACAGACTTAAAGCTAGGATTTGACCTCTGGTGATTTTTGAAAATCGTAGATAATTTTGTCAAAACTAATGGTGTAAAATTATTAGCTTTTTTATAATAGTTTTAAAACATAGACCTGTCAATTCTTTATCTATTTCATGATAAGATTTATAATAAATGTAATTTTAAAAGACAGAAATTGAGATTTATAATGTACTGATATTTTAGGATCATTTTAATAACTTAGGCCCATCTTGATTCCATAAGCTGTAAGCTTCTAAAATTTACCAACATCCAGCCGGGATTCGAACCCAGAACCCCCGAGACGCCGGTCAAATACTTCACACAAGTGATAACTACTAGAAACTCATAGTATGTTAAAAGGTTCTACAGATGAAATTCTTTGCTGAAGAAGATTTGTAATAAGGATAAATGGTGTTAGCATTTCTGTTCAAATGCCGTGAACTCCTTTGGTAAATTTGAAAATTTTTTCGTGTTTTATTTAAAAAAGAAACGCAGGTAATATACCAGGTGTGTAAATATGAAACCGGAATTAGTGCATAGACGGCGTTAGCTGTCACTGTGGTTACCGTAAAGCTGCGTCCTTGGCGCCACTTGCTTGTTTTGACTGCTGATAACGATTTGCAACTCTCAACCAGACAAGTTTCATGTCATAGTGTAGTGTTTAATAGCGTTGAACATGGCGCAATTTGTACCTACAAACTACGATGTGCGGACAGCATTGATTTTTTGTTACCATTTGAAGAAAACTGCTGCAGAATCGCATCGCATGCTTGTCGAAGCTTACGGTGATCATGTTAAGTCATGCTCTTGGTAAGTCACAGTGCTATGCGTGGTTTAAAAAATTTAAAAATTGCGATTTTGACGTGAGAAACGAAGAACGTGGAAGACCACCGAAAAAGTTTGCAGACAGCAAATTGCAAGCTCTGTTGGATGAGGATGACGCTCAAACGCAGCAACAACTCGCGGATCAATTAAATGTGACACGAGAAGCAGTTTCCATACGTTTAAAAGCCGTGGGAAAGATTCAGAAGTTGGGAAAATGGGTTTCACATGCATTGACTGAACGACAGCAGGAAAACCGAAAAACCACTTGCGAAATTCTGCTCGCCAGGTACAAAAGGAAATCATTTCTCCATCGAATTGTGACTGGTGACGAAAAGTGGATCTATTTCGAGAATCCTAAGAATAAAAGATCATGGGTAACTCCAGGAGAACCGGCGACATCGACTGCAAGACCAAATCGCTATGGACGGAAGACAATGCTTTGTGTTTGGTGGGATCAGAAGGGAGTGATCTATTATGAACTGCTGAAACCTGGCGAAACCGTTAATACCCAACGTTATCGACAACAAATGATCGATTTGCATCAAGCTTTGCGTGAAAAACGACCAGAATATGACCAAAGACAACATAAAGTGATTGTGCATCACGATAATGGACCCTCTCACACAGCAAAACCGGTGAAGGAAACGATTACGATGTTTGGCTGGGAAATGCTTCCGCACGCGGCTTACTCACCAGACTTGGCGCCTTCCGATTTTCACTTATTTGCATCCATGGGACACGCACTTGCTGACCAGCGCTTCACATCTTACGAAAATGGCTTGATGACTGGTTTGCAGCACAAGAGGCACAGTTTGTTTGGTCTGGCATCCACACATTGCCGGAACGATGGCAGAAATGTATCTCTAGCGATGGCCAATACTTCGAATAAAATAGTTCTTAGCATTGTCATCCAATCATTGTGTCTTTTCTGTACATAAATTCCGGTTTCATATTTACGCACCTGGTAATTTCACATTAGTACATGAAATCATTGTCAATAATTAAAACATTGAACAAAATTAATCTAATCTAAATGAACAGTTGTGAAAGAATTAAATTAGCTTGCAGAAAACATATAATAATATAATTTATGATAAAATGTTTTAAATTAAATTTTTACTCAGTTGGAAATAAGAACATCTAAACACTCAACTGAATAACTTCTAAGAAATGACGGCGAAGATGTGACAGGTGGCCCGCAGACTTAAAAATGTAATTGTAATTGACGAATCAGATTAATTAATACTTTCTTATGTTCAAATCACATATTATGCCGCAAATTTAAGTAAAGCTCATTCAGTTTCTATTTTAAAGTAGGCACACACAACTTACTGGTCCGTAGAACTTTTTCAGACATATTACTGGGCCTTGGATTTGGAAAGGTTGAGAAACGCTGTTCTAGAGCATTTTACTGCTCAGATATAGTTTAGTTGGCTTGCTAGCTTGAGTATCAATGCGTCCTCATTTCGTTTAGTAAAACATCCATGTGCTGTGAAACGGGTTATTGACGACTCATACATAACGTAATTAAGAATCAGCTGGTATTTACGCAAGATGTTCTCCAATATAAATCGTAGTTCGCATTCAGTGACACCCTTAAAAATTGTCTTTCGAAAATTTTGGCTACACGAACATTCATGTGAATGTAATCACCTTGTAAGCATTATAATCACTTAAATCTAATTCTATACGAAACTAGAATGGATGACTGCCAGAATCTGTTATTCTATTACAGGAATAAGCAAATGAGGATACGGAGATTCTTCAATTTGAATATTTGTTTCCCTTCATAACTATAAAAGGGCAAATCCTTTCTGTTGAAACAAATAATATCTTAAAAAGATCAACGTGACGTCCCAGTTGTACATATACAAGTCTACGACCTGTTTTTTTTCTCTGATGTCTACAAAAATTGGACTGAAAGGAATGGTTGATACTTAATGTAATACAGTATTTTAAAAATTCAGCCTCGTCTCCATGGAAACGGAAAATTGCAATGCGCTTAAAGCCCTAATGATTGAGGCTGGCTGGGTTGGCAAGTTTATCCTGTTGTGTAGGATTGAGTCAAATCGTTCCTTCGTCATGCTCGAATATGTAGCATGGAAACGGTAAGTCTTAAGGCTTAAGCTTATAATCACACTCAATTTGAAGCAAATTGGTTTAAACGTTTGTCACATGAGATATGAATGTAACGTTTTAATAATTGACTCTTGTTACCATGGAAATAGTAATAAACTGAAAGCGCAGCTGCTGCTGCTAAAACATGGATAATAGGATACCAGTTTGGACGGAATTTGTCGAAACTGTCTTACTTAGTTCTACAATCGACCGCTAAACTCCTAGTCAGCGCTAAGTTGAGGCAAACTCTCATTTTGCGTACTCTCATTGGCCAAAATCAGACTTGGCCTTAACTTAGCGCTAACTAGAAGTTTAGCGGTCGATTGTAGAACTGACCCTTAATGCGTGAAGCAGTCTTTTTGTGTTATAATGCCGTTGTCATAGAAACCATATATCTTTTTCGGCAATCTTAAACCTTATGACAAACCTCAGCACAACCATTACTACTGTGCGAGAATTGGTGATCATTTGTCGGGAAACCTCGGATTTAAAACATGTTCTGTCATTCAGAGTTTCTAAAATAAAAATAAAAAATCCATAACAACTATCAGGTCCATCCATATGGACGCCACGTTGATGTTGAATGGGCATTACGTTTACATAGGTTTTGTTTCAAATGACTTTATATTCTAACCACCTGTAACATATCAAACAAAAATGATATACAAATTTCGTTGGACTTCGTTCACTGTATTCACAGATCAACAGATGTCGCCAAGCTGTAGCCATCTTTGGTGAACTAGTTCGTTCCTTTAGTTCGCTTCGAACTATATTCTATCGATCTTGTGAACTAGTTCGAACTAAAAGACATTTGTTCGCAAACTATTGAGAACATATCTTTTGATAACATGTGTAGAATCTATCTTATATGTTAGAATTTGCTGTTATTCTATTATAAACAAATTGTATACCGTAGTATAGGGGTTACACGGCAAGACAGTTAAGTTACACTCATAAACTTAGTTTCACGCACAAAATGATTAAAAATATTGGGTAAGATTATCTTGAGGTTATGATTGAGATACATATTATTATGTCAGTTTATAAGCAAATATTCCAAACTCAAATTGGGAACACTTAAGTTCAAGTACTTTGGATAACGAAAATTCAGCCTGTATTTTTCTCTTCAAGTTAATTCTTCCGCCGAGGCGGTCGAGATAAAATTACGGAGACCAATTTTCGATTCATATACGATAAACGTGTTCGTCGTATTCTTTATGTCATTATCAAACATATAAAGGAGAACATGTATCTACTCAAAACTTCTCAATAGTAAAATAATATGCAGGACAAAGCTTGACAAAACGGGACAGGCTCATTTCCTGAGAGAAACAGGAAATTAAAAATGTCAGATAAGTGACTCTAGAAGAGATATTTTTCCAGTGGGAATACATTCAGTATGCGCGACCCACTGTTACGCTTAGTTGGTTTGGAAATTTAGGGGAAAAATCCATCCTCTGGTGATGGTTGATTGAACTGTCATTAACGTCCAAAACAAACTGGTTAGCTTCTAAGGATGAGACGTACAGTTTTTGTTAAAGTAGACTCCGAACCACTCCGCTCAATAGACCCCGGCGGGAATTGAACCCATTACTACGCGCATAGAAAGCAAACGCGCTAACCTCTCGACCACCCCGAGGTCAAAACCGTCGTCTGCGTTTTTTTGACTATTCTTTGATTATCAACTTCGTCTACAATTCTCCTTTTATTATCAATTTCCTTTCCTCTACAAGCACAGTAAAACAAAATGTGAACAGTGTGGGTATCTATAAGTTGATGAAAACTAAAAGTGTCATTATTAAATTTCTTACCCTATCAGAATGAAGCTAGAGGCTTGTAGTGTCCAAAATGTATATTGTCTACTTTAGTGGGGTTCTTAATATCAACAAAACCCGTCAAACCTTTCACTACCAGAAACAGTAGTTGAGAAAACAAAATAGTGCATTTAAGAAATTCGACTAATTGTAAAACTCTCTGGTTATGATTGAATTGCATAGAGTAGGGTCTATGCTTCGGAATAGAAGGTAAATAATGTTCACCATCTGGTTAACACGATCCACTGTTGCCTGAAAATTTTCGGCTAAATCTGTGTGTAGAGGCTCACTAGTAACACCAAGTAAAGAATGAATAATAGAAAATTCGAAATTCATGACAATAATTCCTCTCTTTTATCGTCATACGAAGTAAATTTTAATGATATGTTTTTAAGGAATCGTTTAAAATAATACAAATGCACCCTTACGTCATACTCCTAAAACCATTCTACATATCCCTCAATACGAAAACAAGCATGGGAAATTAAGAAATGGGTAACATTATATATTTGAATCACCGACTATTGCGAGTCAAGGGATCAATGAGCCCTCTCAAAAATAAGGAGAGTGTTTATCATTATACGAAGCCATGAATTACAAAATCACTCAAAAAAAATTACTGATAGTAAATTTTATATATTTCCATTCTCTACGAATATCTGCTTACAGGTTATCGCAATTGACTTATTATGTGATTCAAGTAACGCAAACATACTAATGAAATGAATTTAATACTATTCACGATCAAAAGAAACAAAACATAAGCTTCTCACAATTCAAAGACAAGAATTCGCTTATTAGAACTACAGTGATACTATAATGTTCTGCCAATAAGCCATTACAATAAATGCAACAAACTGTAGATTTTTGTATGAATAAATGTGCTTGTTAGGATCTTAAAAGTTTTCAAGGAAATTAACTGAGTTAAGTGTAATATAGTCTAAAACAGGAGACACCTAGTGGTAGTTTTATTAGAATATTACTTTAATATATTACATCACGAAACAAATTGCTCAGAAATGATAATTTTCTTGTTCTTAGCATTTATAAAATCCTACTTTTCTTTTCAACCCAATTCTCATAACGTGAAGATTATAAAGTTTAATCCAAATACACACTCAACTTGATAACAATACTATCATTGTTAATATATTCACGAGATCTTACGACGTCATGTCCAAATCCAAGGCCGACGCATTCATAGTTGTCTCCAGAGACAGGCCTACGCCAATTCCAACCACTGCAAAGAACTGCGGGATCCCAAAGCCTGGAGGAAATATCTTGAGGATTCTTGGAGTGATCTAAGACGTTTACCTTATGCTTAAGCTTAAATGGCCATTCTAAACTTTCATCAAAATCACCTTTCGTTATACCAACATGAATGTAAACGTTCTCACCGTTTTGTCGAGGGAATGCTCGGATGTACATTCGATAACCCCCCGGGGATATATAGAAGCTTGGACTTCTCAGAGATCTTCTATGGTTCCATCCCGTTAGCTTGTATTCCATGTCTCTTATTGTCCAATAGTAAGTGAAGACTTTGTGGCCGTTTTCCATGCGGATTGTACTGTTCAAACGCATAATTTCTGCATCTCTGGGACTGGACTCTTCTCGGATCTCACTGAGGATTTTTTCAGCAGCTTCGTTTTCATCCAGATCGTTAATTGTTGAAGTACCTCTGTTGGAACACTCGCCACCATTTCTCAAAATGGTGCCGATCATTCTTCTGTGTTGTCGTCGCATCTGCTGTTCATGATCTCCCAATTTGTCCTCCATGTTCAGGATCATTGTTTTGATGACGTTGAATTGCTCAGCAAGCTGAACTTCAAGATTATGGAAACGGTCCTCAATATCTCCTGAAATTAAAATAAGAAAAATTATGTACGATATATGCAAGTTGGATGAGTTCCATTATACACACTTCATCTGCAAGCTTTATAATTAAATTAACGTAAATATCAAAATTGGGAAGATAGAGAGACAAAAAAAGGTCTGTCAATATCCGGATAATATGCTATTTGATTAACCAATTCATTAGTTTCATATCTGATATGAAAATATTCGAATTATTATCTGTATAGTGGATATAATCGAACAATTATAGAATGAAGAAGAATCGAATTATTATCCGGATAATGGATAATCGAATAATTACGAGTATAATGATTAATCGAATAATTATGCTGGTAATGTATAGTCGAACAGTTATTCGAATAAGGAATAATAGGAAATATCAGAAGAAAAGTTTGTATTTAAGGAACAGTTACTATGATTCTTTACTTTCTTGCTGGACAATTCACTGACCGGATGGATCATCTCTTAACTTTTAAATTATTATATTCTGTCCAGATTGTTCATTATTGAAATATTCGATTATTTGCATCTAATTTGAATATATGTTCGTTTTTTAAAAAATTGTTCTTCCGTTCTTCATTCGTTGTACCTTCAGATATTATTTTGTTCGTTCTTCGAATATAAGTTTGTTTAATTAGATGCTTATCAGAATAATGGAAACACCTGTAGTTGGCAACACGTCAGATGTATGGGTTGGCAGTGGTGTCGTGGCGACCGCAGCGCCGGACTGCTGGTGGTGGTGTGTTAGGTCGGTCTCCATACTACGTCAGGCGTCGTGGAACAGGAGTGTGCAGTGCCTGCAGCAGACGGAGGTAGTGTAAAATGGGAGACCTCTCAGAGTTTCAAAGAGGGCAAATTGTTGGTGCGCGGTTATGTGGAGTGAGTGTGACGGCAGTGGCTAGTGTGTTAGGTGTGTCGCCAGGGACAGTGTCGAAGGTGATGACGGCCTACACAACACACGGGAAAACCACATCGGGGAAGCGGAACAGTGGGCGGAAGAAAAGCATCAGTGACAGGGCACGCCGGCTATTAAAGCGCATTGTCACGCGGAACCGTCGTGCCACTGCGGCGCAAGTGACGGAGGAACTCAATTAGCACCTCCCCCAACCTGTTTCGACAATCACAGTCCGCCGCGAATTACATGACATGAACTTACGGGGTCGTGTTGCACGGGCCAAACCTCTCATCAGGGACCAGAACGCTTTAGCACGCCGCAAATGGTGCCGCGACCATGCAACTTGGACCGTTGACGACTGGAAACGTGTGGTATGGTCGGATGAGTCACCATTCACCCTATTCCAAACCACGGGCCGTGTTTATGTGTGGAGAACGCCCAAAGAAGCGTATGATCTGCAGTGTCTCCGCCCAACTGTGAAACATGGCGGCGGCACGGTGATGCTGTGGGCCGCAATATCATGGTTTTCATTGGGTCCTGTGGTCACACTTCGCGGACGCATCACTGCCAACGATTATGTCGCAATTTTAGGAGACCACTTGCATCCTATGGTCCGGATGTTGTTCCCGGACAATGACGCCATATTCCAGGATGATAACGCACCCATTCACACAGCTGGAGTTGTTGCAGCGTGGTTTGAGGAACATCGGGATGAAGTTCAACACCTCCCCTGGCCCGCCCAATCCCCAGATCTCAACATAATTGAACATCTGTGGTCCATCTTGGAAACACGACTCCGGCGACGATTTCCACCTCCATCCTCTCTCACAGAACTGGCCGATGCCCTGCACGAGGAATGGTGTAATATTCCACTTGCTACCATTCACGACCTCTATGCCTCCATCCCACGTCGCATCAAGGCTGTTCTGAAGGCGAAAGGTGGCCCGACACCATATTAATCTGGTAAGTTGCACTTTCGTTCAGGTGTTTCCATTATTCTGATAAGCATCTGTATGTTCGTTTTTTAAAAAATTGTTCTTCCGTTCTTCATTCGTTGTACCTTCAGATATTATTTTGTTCGTTCTTCGAATATAAGTTTGTTTAATTATTCAGATATTAATATGCATTCATAGAAGAAAATCTACACTCATTTGGAGCCTCCAATCTTAGAGCTGAAGCGAACTTTGGGACTGAAACCAAATCAACGAAATTAAATGAATGTTTAGTAACAGTATTGATTTCCAATGTTAGGAAAGACTTTCAAAATTAATATCATAGGTAATTCGAATGATTTTAAATCGAATTCAGATGGTAACATCAAGATCGAGTGAGCGTGAAGTCAATGTCACATAGCTTGAACTTCGAATGACTTTGTAATCGAAATCAGGAAATTCGAATGACTTTGAACATAGAAACAATATGGTAACAACGAACTTGAGTGAATTTGAGATCGAAGTTGTACTATGAAAAATTGGTGGACTTGTCAATTTGAAGAGAAGCAACCTTGCGGTCATAAATATTTGCGCATTTCTTTCTGGTTTCGAAGAAGTTTCTTTCCACACCAATAGAGGTCTCTTGAGTTTAATAGCTTAGTTTCTTATACATCCTGGTAAATTGAATCTTAAGATTGGTTCGTATTGGCATATTTCAGCTAACAGGAACTGCTGAACCCATGACAGAATTCCTCTTTACCAGGACATTTTAAGAAAATAAGCTGTTGACAGAGCCACCTCTCGATGAGAAAAGGAAGTTTTTCCAAGTCAGAAGAAACGTATGACCATCCACCTTTTGGTCAATACTTACAGTTAAAAACAACGAAACATTAAACCAATGACATGTGTACATTTAAAGAATTCCGGATATTTAGAGGTTTCATCTCACCTGGTAACAAAAGTACTAAGAAAAGACAAGTATATAGTGTATATTGTTCGTCTTATTCGTTTTAAAAACAACAAAGTAATTACAGTTTAAGGCACCGTGAAGTACTTGAGAATTTATGTTCCTCGAAAAGAAAAATGTGAACTTTTCCACAACGCCATCAATAACACGATTCTTTTTAGAAGTCTTCTGGCTTTGTTTCAATGTCAACAATGAGAAAAAAGAAAAAAAAATGGAAAAGAGAACAAAAAAGTTTTAAAAAGGAGGAAAAAGTCAAATGCTAAAATTAAACAAGTACTAAAAAAAGTTCTATTCCTGCCAAAATTACATCTCTTTTTAATTTTGACTGCGTGACCTGAAGCAGTAGATGCAATTTAAGATCCGTATCACCGCATTCCTGAAGGCCTTCTATTCAATTACTACCATCTTGGCAAACCGACAACGGCATTTGAATTATGATCAGAAAATTTGTACTGACTAATAAATTTCTTTTAAGTCTTCGTCATGCAATCATGCCCTTCATGCCAAAATCAATGCGCAAATATGACGTAAAGGGACGAAGAGGACGGGGGAGTTCTTTAATCAAAGTTCAAGGATCTTCGAGAGAGAACTATTTATAATTTGAAAGTGATTTAAAATCTATGATCCGTGATCACCTTTCTACAGTATGTGGAACTCATATCATTGTTTCGTATGATAAGGCAAACAGAGAAGGTAATTGCCCGTGCCAATTTTAACACGTTACTATCATTTTGTTTTTTTGTTTTTCAATTGAAGAAGAGATGATATCTATGCCAAGATAAACAAAAAGAATAGTCAATGAAGAAGGAACTGGGTTCACAACTGCACAGAAGTTCATAACTGGTATATATCAGTCTACGCAGCATGCAATAATAAAGTCGTGTGCTTTTATTCATTATGTTTTGTGTTATTTAGAAAACATTTGTGTTTCACGGCAATTACACCTCTTGTTGACGATATGTGATTTGAAGTTAGGCCGCTATACATAGGTGCTGTGGTTTTAATCATAAACAAAGTAGTGTTTCATTGGTTTAGTCCGCAGTGCATGAAAAATATGTATATGGAAAAGTACAAAATAAATGCACTTTTGTTTCCAAATATTCTAGGAAACAATAATTCAAAACCTTGGAGTCGGTTCGATGACAAGATAGGTTCACATTCAGGTCAGTATACTTGGGCGCTACACGATAAGATATTATTAAAGTTTTCTTGAACACTAACGTAAAAGTTATATAAGGTTATAATAACACCAGCTTCATTCAGGTTTTTATTGAAAATAATAATTATTATTCTGTTTGTTTTTACTTTATCTCTCAGCTTCCTGGATTGTTTTTATTATTTTTTTTTTTATTCTATCTTTCTCAAGTTGAGTAACAAATCAAAAATAAAAGGAGAAACTGGGTTTAGGAATTATGCACGGAAGTAAGGTACTGCCATCTATCAGCAATTTGCTGGACTACGTGATGACAATGTGCTCCACTACGTGTTGAAAGTTAAAGACGCATATTAAAGTGTTTTCTCACAGCCCACCTTAGGCTAGTTGTTAGAGCGTCGGATTGCTGGCCGAGAGGAGATTTCCGGCTAGCTCACTTCTTTTTAATCTTCCTGTTCTCAAACTACAATACTTTTCTCGTTTGCACTAATAAATAATTGTTCCCTTTTCCATTATTCAACATTCAAAATTGTTATAATTAACAAATTTATACAGTTTTTTTCTACAATCGTTTCATATAATAGTCCTCTACTTAAATGCCAAATAACATCACCACTCTACGTAGAAACAAGCTGTCTGAAACATTGAGCTCTCAAGATCTTTGACAGAGAATATTTCAAAAAAGAAATCTCACAAGTTAAAAACACCCTACGTAAAAATAAGTAGGAGGGAGAACAGAGCGAGAAAACAATAAAAATAATTGATCAGAAACAGGGAAATTTACATAAAAGCAAATAGAAGAGTAACTGCTCAGGAAGGAAAAATAATAGCCATGTTATCGTGTGTAAGGAGAAATAATCGAACAGAGAGAGTGTTCTAGAAAGATATAGAATTACAACTGTATACACCATTGGCTTCATAATCCCGTTGGTCAAGTGGTTAGCGTTGCTGACAACAAATTCAGGGGTCCCGGGTTCGATTCCAGGAACTGCCAAGGATTTTATCTAAGGCGTGTGGGTCTGGAACGGTGCCCACCCAGCATCGTGATGCAATTGGGGAGCTGCTATGAATAAAAGATAGTGGTGATCACAGTGGGAGTTTACGCTCTCCTATCCGAACCCATTTGGTCAGCGTGGGAGCAGTAGTCCAATCTCTTCCTCCCAGGAAGAGACACAATCCAGTAGTGGATCAAATATGGCTGTGATCTATTATTATTATTATTATTATTATTATTATTATTATTATTATTATTATTATTATTATTATTATTATTAGACCATTGGTTAAACCAAAAGCAAATTGTCAAAGACAACATCCTATATAAGATCCCAGGTGAGTACAAAATAAATTGTAGTTGTGGAAATATGTATATTGATCAGACGGGAAGAACTATCGTAAGTAGAATTACAGGACAGTAGCTATAGACACGGAGAATAAGGGTATTACATAAATATTAGCTATAAAGTTGAAAAAATCAAGATTTTTTTTTTTCAAAATAAATAATTTTTGTTGATTTTTTTTTTTATTTAATTAAGAAAAATGATTTAAATATTTGCGGCACTGATACATCTGCTTAGTTAGTTTTTCCTTTCCAAATACCTTAGCCAGTAAATACTAAAGTAAAATTTACAAATATGTGGTGTTCGCTACGGAAGATAGCCATGAAAGAACGGCCCATTAAAACAAACTGTAATAGTTTTGAAAAGGAAAGAAGATATGGCGTTACTTTTGGTATATTTTACAAATGAAAGGCAACTGTAGGAAACTTCTACGTTGCTTTCGTCCGTACACGATGAATGATGTGGTTTCAAAAGTGTTTACACTGTAATTAAATTCGAAAAAGAAACCATTTATATATTTCGACCTATCTGCTTTCTTTCTAAAATGACATCTGTGCCTACCTTCCTTCCTAAGTAACTGAAAATCTTATAATCGCAATTACTTCTTTTCTCCACGCTACACTTCCCAAACGAAACATTCCACTATTTAAGTTTTCTATTATTGATCAGTTAGATATTTAGCTCTCAAAATTGTACTATCGATTTTGGAACATCTTATGACAATAAATTCCATAAGGTATGAGAGCTATTTTGGAGCCGTGTCGCTCAGTGCTAGAGCGCTCATATCCGGTCTGTGGGGTCCCTGATTCGATACCGGCTCGTGCCATGTGGATTTTGTGGTGAACGAAAACCGTGTGCGTTGGTTTCCTCAGTGTTCTTTAGTTTTCTCCCACCAATTCTCCGATCATCATCCATTCGGTCTGATCCAGATTTGCCTAAAGGCCTTAGATAAAATTCAAAGCTATTTAATACATTGAAATTAACAGTGGATACACAGTTTTGCATATTCATCCTTCAGCGTACACATAGGTAAACTTTATACTTCCATTAAGAATAAATTATTTTTGAGCAAGTTGTGAAGAAGTTAAATAATTTGATATAAATCCATTTTGCGTAATAAAAAGCAGGTAATGTTACGAAACAACAAGTTTTGTTTTGTAAACCAAAACTGGATTTTTTTGTTTTCTGAGTGTTCGTTTTCATACGTATTACAAAAATAAACATATTTGTAATACAAATTGTAAACGTATAATATGAATTGGGTTCCTATGTGTTCTTCTAAAATTTCGCATGTAACCTAAAATGAACCAATCAAATAGTTTCTTAAAATTCTAAGTCCATCCCTTTGGTTTGGGTGTTCATCATAAGAGCCTGTTATCACATAAGGACTGGAAGGTTAATTTTAAAGCTTACATATTATTCAAACCTAAACATTATTAAAAATACTGCACTTTATTTCTACGTGTTTTAAAAAATATAGACTTATATTTTTTTATTTAAATCTGATTTAAATCGCGATTTAAATCTCTTTGATTTAAATTTATCAACCTTGAGTAAATGTGGAGAGCCAATTCGAGAAGAGACAAGTGTTACACAAAGGCAATAATTATTACGAGACAACAATACGTAAATGAAATAGCACTAATAATACTTCAACAAAGAAGACAACAATATAGTAAATTTAATTGGAAACACAAGAATCTAAAATTTTAAATATGATCCATGACGTCTCTGACGAAGTCAGCAAAGAAGTTTGTAACGTGTATAATGTGATATTAAAATGAAACCATGAAATAATTTTAAAATGAAGAACAAGCTTTAAACCAGGATTACTAGACGTCCTCTGTTGGAGGAGAAATTCTCCTTTTTTCGTCTTGTCCTCCTGACCTCCCTCCTTTTCTAAATATCTTGAAATGTCCTCTATTCTCCTGATCTCCCTCCTTTTCTAAATATCTTGAAATGTCCTCTATTCTCCTGACCTCCCTCCTTTTCTAAATATCTTGAAATGTCCTCTATTCTCTAGTGACTAGGTTAAAAGTTCCGAATTGGATATATACGTACTTCTGTGATCCGAATTCTTAATTTTAATAAAATGTTCGCTACCGAAATATCAAGCGAATGGTTCATAATGTGTTCCTACACTTTCCATTTTCATTAAATTTTATTACTTGATAGGAAAATACAATAAAAACGTAAAATTCTTTGTAACTTACCCTGTAAAAACTGAAATTTCAAAGTAAGAAATTCTTCTGTTTGTCAATGTTCTTTTATCGGATTTTAAATGAAAGACTCGTTTTGCTTCGCTGGAGGCGCTACCCCAGACCCCGTGGGAGCTGCGCTCCCGACTTTTTTTGAGGGGAGGGCTACGGTCCCTTATCGTAACCAGACTCTCGGCAGTACTGTTTCCCCTTGGAGCCGATCTGCGCCCCCATAGGGGAGGTTGGCTGTATTTATTGCAACCTACTCGTGATGGTACACCTTCATACCAAATTTCGTTTCTCTAGCTTGAGTGGTTTGAAAAATGGGTTTTGGGGCGGCCATTTTGGATCTAAGATGTCGACTTTCTTAACGTTTTCTTATATTGTCTTTGCCTACTCTTGATATAAAACTTCATATAAAACTTCATTTCTCTAACTCGAACGGTGTGGAAAGTAGATTTTGGGCGGCAATTTTGAATCCAAGATGGTGACTTTTTCCAAATGTTCTAATATTTTCCTAAACTACTCGTGATAATACACCTTTATGCCAAATTTGGTCTCAGGTTCAAACGGTGTATAAAATGAATTTTTGGGTCCGCCATCTTGGATCCAAGATAGCATCTTAGTATACATGTTGTAATATTTTCGTAACCTACTAGTGATGGTGTATCTTCATACCAAATTTGGCGTTTCTAGCTGCAGCCGTTTAGGCTATGCACTCTGTACAACAACAGGTTTCGCGGCCATTTTGAATCCAAGATGGCAACTTTTTCAACATTTTGTAATATTTTCCTAAACTAGTGGTGATCATGTACCTTCATACCAAATTTCGTGTCTCTAGCTCAAACGGTGTGGAAAATGTTTTTTTGGGTCGCCATTTTGGATCCAATACGGCGTCTTTGAAGAAATTTTGTAATATTTTCGTACACAGTGATACTAGTGTACCATCTACTAGTGTGTCTTCATACCAAATTAAATTTCAGTAGCCCCTGCCGTTTAGGCTGTGTATTCTATACAACAATTGGTTTGGCGGCCATTTTGTATCCAAGATGGCGACTTTTTAAATTTCGGATTGTTCCCTTTACGTACTCATGGTCATATACCTTCATACGAAATTTGGTGTTTCTAGCTGCAGTAGTTTGGCCTATGAATTTTGATGATCAGCCAGTGATTGAGCGCCCCCAACTTCAACTCGCTGCGCCTCCAATTTCAGTAGTTTTGGGGAGCTGCATCCCCTTTTATTGTAACCAGACTCTCTGTGCGGGGCTGCACTACCATGGTACAGAAATGTACCCATACTCCCTCTCGGTGGTGCTCCGCCCCTATAGGGGAGGTTTGCCCCATTTATTGTAACCTAATCTTGGTCATACACCTTCACACAAAATTTCGTTTCTCTAGCTTCAAAGGAATGGGTTTTTGGACGGCCATTTTGGATTAAAGATGGCGACTTTTTAAAACGTTTTCTTATATTGTCGTGACCTACTTGTAATGGTACACCTTTATAAAAAAATTTGTTTCTCTAGTTATGGAAAATGGAAAACCGTCTGGAAAATGGTTTTCTGCTCGGCCATTTTGAATCTAAGATTGCGACTTTTACCAAATATTGTAATATTTTCCTAAACTACTCGTGATAATACACCTTTATGCCAAATTTGGTATCTCTAGCTCAAACAGTGTGGAAATGGATTTTCGGGTCCGCCATATTGAATCCAAAATGGTGTCTTTGGAACATTTTGTAATATTTTCGTAACCTACTAATGATAGTGTACCTTCATACCAAATTTGGTGTGTAGTAGTTTGGCCTGGGAATTTTGAGTGAGTTAGTGAGTCAGTGACCACGGGGCTATTGGATTATATGAATAGCCAAAGTTGTCTACCAATCTTTTGTTCTCAATTTGTAACTTTACTGTCCTCTACTAATAAAATAAGATCTGATAACCCTGTTTAAACAAGCTTTGACATAAAACAATAAGTGGCCATAAACCAGGAAGCCAAAAAGAGAAGGAAAGGAAATAAACAAAAAATATTATTATAGAAGTTAGGATGAGGATTTAAAAAACAAATAATGATGTTTATGTGTCAGTTGAGCGATTATTTATAATTTTACAAGTTGTAAATTAAGTTTACACACGATAAATTGAATTGAGATCTGTTTAACAAGTAAGCAAGTTGTTTTATTCGTATGAACTCATAATAATATTACTAAACTAAGTAAATTATTATCTTAATTTATGCCCTTTCCATTTCATGTAGATTCATAAGCTAGATGGACTGATCGACATGAGGAGTCTGTTTACGAACGTACATAAGATATTAGTACCGTAACAATTGGACGAAACGATTGTAAGGCATGTATATAAATAAGATGACGCATAAAACCAGAATAAATCTGTTAAAAGTTGCACATGATCAAAACGTTTTATAGTTTCCAGTACCTTAATTTGCATGTTCTTACGGAGAGGTCAACACGAGAAGGTCCTGTGCAAAAAACAAAATGTTTAATCAAAATCGGTTCTCGATTTCAATATTTATGTTTGAAGTTCTCAACCCTTTTACATGTGAGAGAATAGCACAATCATTCACGATCCTTGGCAACTTTACTTGCCAGGAGTTTGTGAAAATCTAATCTTGATAGCTTGATTAAACCAGGATTTATTTAAGATGGCGATTTTTTTTTTTTTTTAAGGGAGGGATTCTGTATATACATGCACCAAACGAATGTAAAACTACTTACTTGGATTACATAATCCCTTCAGGACTCTTGTTGCTGTAGCTTGAGCTGTTGCAACTAATTCGTCCGTATTAATTTCGCACGTCGCATGCTGGACTTCCATAACATCGTCACTGTTACTCTGGGCGGATTTCACTCCAGAATTTTCCACAGGCGGTGGTGCAACTCCTCCTGGATTTGAACTGGGAACTCTACTCGATGCTGGTGATGATGATGATGATGATGATGATGATGATGATCTTTGTGACGATATGGGTTCATTACGATGAATTTGATGAACTTCGTCCAAGACTGGCACATTCGGAGTGTATTCTGACACACGTTTAGCGGGTACTCGTAAAGGTTGATTTAAGCTTGGGTCAAGGATACTTTCACCCTCATTGCGGAATCCCCAACCAAGAAGTGGCAGCGGCCAACAACATAACAAAATAGCCAAGTACGAACAACGTGTCATCTCTCAACGCTCAACTTAAATCGTAATAGCGATCAGAACTGACCCGTGGGTGATACGAAACAGCTTCTTTTGGGTGTTCTACACACAACGCAAAGCATCTTCAGTTCTTTTTTTAGTTTTGTGTATTTGAAACAACGTTTTCTTTTTCGAATCTTTCTTCGTCTTCTTCTCTACCTCGGATCTTTCCTCTTGTTTACGTTTGCTGAATGTTTCGTGAACCAGCAAAAGACTTCATGATCACTGGCCCACAGAATGCTGAAAGCCAAGGGTGCCAGACAGAGTTGCCACCTCTGAAGAATTTTCTTGTTTTATTCTTTAAAAGGAACATAACAATGGTCTAGTTTACAGGATGGTGCAAAGGAAATATTAAAGAAATAGTAACTACATTTTATTACATTTAATCCTCCGGTGATCGTCTTAAAGTATTGGAACATGAACAGTCACATAATTCTATCATATATTTTCTGGTTGATAAAGAACAGAATGCCCTAGACACTAATTTGTAATCTATGCAGAACAAATATAATATCTTCATCAGATTTACCAGTGTTAAACACTTTTCCTCCATCACATCATACCCCAAAAGTTGTTCGTAGATGATCAATATTGATACGACCTGACTGTAAAACCTTTTCGAAATGATGTTTGATATATATGCTAATGCTTAAGTAAGCTTTTGCAGTAATACTGCTGTAGCCGAAAGGTTTAGTCAAAAGCACCGAGAGATTTCTTTTACGTAGTTGCAGGTTCTTATTTTTCCCGTTCCAGCATGACATGCGCAGAAAGAGAAAACCATTTTTTTTTTATCGTAACCAAACATGCAATTTACTGCCTACATTTTAATCATATATTTGAACAGAAAATTGGGTATTTTCTGTGAATAGGGATTTAGATCCCTACGTGACAAATAGATATAGTTATTAGAACATGGTGTAAGGCGTGGGAGTAACTTTTTTTATGTTCTCGGGGTTCGGGCAGCGTATTTCTGAACTTCTATGCTATTTTGATGTAGTGTTTCTATTCAGTGGTAACTTAGTGCAGTCGGTAACATGCTAGACTTCTAACTGATCAATCTATGTTCAAATCTCCCGCAAATTTTAACTTATTTTTTCTCCTACTCCCAGTAATCCTGAAAACTAAATGGAGCTGTTTCTTTAATAGCTAAGTTACTGGAAATGTCCAGGTTACCTAGCTTTTTCCAGAAATGTTTCAGGAAAATATATTTAGTAGTGCACGATGAATATTTTGACAAAGAGTCATGCGATCTTGATGTCACTTATCAACTTACTAGCTGGGATCTTGTTGTGCATGCGAAAATAATCACCCTGTCGTGCTCAGTGTAACTATTCAGTCAGCAGTGAAGCGTCGTTGAGTGAGTGAAGTAGTAGTAGTTTGATTGTCACATTCACAATGAACATCACTGAGTAAGTAAATAAACGAATCTGCATTAATTTTGCCTTCAAACTTGGCCACACCTCCGCGAAAATGATTAAGAAGGTATTCAGAAATAAATCAATGAGTGGAGCTCAGATAAATATGTGGACTGGAATGTTCAGTGAGCATTCTCGCAAAAGGAATCGTCGATTTTGATTGAGCACAGTTCTTTTCGCTTACCTACTCTTTCGGTCATCTGTCACACATTACCTCACTCAATGACGTCTCAGTGTCGGTTGAATAACCATACAGCAGCGTAGCTGTTCAAGCATGTGCTATAAGACCCCATCCAGCTCGCTGACAAGTTATATAAGATCACGCGAGTGGTTGAACAGATATTTAACATGGTCAGACACTTTTTAGACTGACCTCGCATATTTATAACAATGCACAATTCAAGTAAAGAAAATCACTAAGCAAATAAAAGTCATAAGACTAGTCGCGTGTGTTACACACACTATGACACTATGTTACAAACATGAATACGCGCACGGAAAGTGAAGATTATTATGAAGGAATAGTAAATGCGAAACTGCATCTGAATCCACCACGATGCTGCCAGTACAAGAACATTTTCGCGTGGAGTACAATACCCGTAATAATTCCCAGTGGAAAATATTTAAAAATTACTATTTCGAAATCAATTTAAAACTGTAAGTTCAGACCTTAGACCACTGAGTTACTTTAATCCATTGGAAGGCGATGGGTCCTAACCAGTGATGTGAGCCGGGTAAATACCCAGTGGCTAGGGTATTTATAAATGGGTATTTACCCCGGGACCGGGTGAATACCCAAAACGAGGGTACTTATGACTTTTTTTTATTTTTTGCACTTTTTCTTTAAGTTTTAATGAAATATTAATTAGGAAAGAGGTTTAAATTAATCACACATTTGAGTAATTAATATGAGTAATTTCTCTCCTGAGATGAAAAAAGAAAGACTCCTTGGTGATTCTGTATTTTGGGTTCAGGTTGAAAAAAATGACAAACATCATGAACTCTATCGTCGATTTGATAACTGCGATTCAATCAAACACTCCGCTGATCCACAAAGTTGACTCGAAAGTTTATGAGTTGCAGAAAACTTTAAATGAAGGAATTCCAGTGTCGTCTCTTCAAAAGGACGAGCAGAAGATAGTACTTTCCAAATTTGAAAAGCGGAAAACATTTGGTGTACGTGATATTCATTTCGCTGCAGCGGACATGTTAAACCTCGCTCCACAGGGTTGAAGATTAACGCCTGAAGCACTACTCGATTAAATATTTTTCACATGTGAAGTTGGTGTCTATTATCTGGAAGCAGTTGACATCCGTAACGACAGCGGACTGTCGAGATAAAGAGGGAATTTTTGCGACGATCTTTCCCTGGGGAAGGTGTATCTGAGAATAAGTCCAATACTGTGGTGGAGAGGATTAAGGGGACCCTGTGTGCTGGCTGATGTTGCAATAAGAATCCTTGGGATACTGTTAAATATTTTTTTAATATAATCTGAATTTAATTTAAAGATGGTCTCCTATGTTCAAGTGCTTTTTAATTGCACTTCATTGAATAGAATAAGAAAAAATATAAATAAATTTATAAACATTAGTTTTTATAAGTACCCAGGTATTTATGAATTTTGGGTATTTACCTCTAGTTATAGATAAACGGGTATTTTACATAGTAACCTAGAATACTGGGTTACTGCGTAACACTTATAATTTATACACATACTCAAATTCATTTTCCTTCATGTCGTATGAAAGAAATATCTAATATGTATATTGTATATCCTCTATGCTCAGGGCGTTATTTGTGGAGGAAAAGGCGGAAATTCTCTGGCATCTTGTCAGAGGCGTAACTACATTTATGCCCTCTCCCCCGCAAAATAATACCCAAGGCCGGAGGTTGATTCGACCCATTGAAGGGTCCTCTTGGAAGTGTCTTCCGGAGTCTCCCCCCGCATTGTGGGGTTTTGCGCCATAGTAGTTACGCCCCTGCCCCTTGTGTATTTTTCTTGGTGCACTCATGCTCAAATTTTTTTCACATCTCTTTATTTGACAGATAATATTTTTCTCCTTGAATTCTGGCGTTCGCTTAATGGTTATACATGTGAAGTATGTAAAAATGAATATTTCCTTAAATTTTGTTACAAAAGTATTAATACATAATGAAATTATAACGAAAAAACTGAAGCATGAAGAAATGATCGAAAATAATTGTACAAAACTGAGAGATTTGGCAACATAAGGAAATTGACGGGGAAATTGAGATGAAAGAAGGGATATTTCTCTTGGCTCTATGAAACAGTGTATATCTGTAAAATTACCAGCAACTGAGATTACAGGCAATGTTCTTTCAAATAAAGCATTACACAGGCAAAAGTTACAGATACAACATATGCATTGCATAACCATGTAATATAAACTATTCCCGAGAAGGTGAGAAGAAAGGCACAAGATTGGTTTGAAATTTCAAAGTGAAGACTGTCATTCAATACTGTGCTAATAAACGCTGATTAAAGTACGATATTGCAGCGCCCTCTGTGGCGTAGTGGTTAAGGTTGGCGGCCAAGAAGCACAGGGTTGTCAGTTCGAGTCGCCTATCCGCCCTGAAAATTTTTTTCCGGAATGCAAAACGACGTGATTATTTTTTACGTTACGAGTGAGAGAAAAATCATCAGTAAAGCGAACCTATTGTCTGCTAGTTTCAATGAAGCAAGAGAAATATGCGGGTAAATGTATTCTCTCCATAAATGTATTGAATTAAATTTTATTAATGACGCTTTGGTCCTCTACAGTAGGATTACCAGGCGTCTTGTTTTTAACGGGACTGTCCTTTTATTTCGTGATGGGTCACGTTGTCCCGGCAAATTAACGGGACAGAAGATGTCAATTTTATTGCTACAAAGAAATCGCCAATCTGTTCACTTAACTTTTTTCTCAAATAACTCAAAACAAGTGCTGGCAGGAGACAATAAAAAAAGAAAACGTAGGCATGGCTCATGCTCTATGTTGTCTTAGTAGTTTCTGAGTTGAAAGTTGTCAAGAGACGAACAAAGTGGTTGAATAAGGATTCACAGCACTTGCTGCTTAAGCCTGAAACGGATTCCCTCTATTACTATATTATTTTTCCTAAGTTACTTTAAATAATCCTTTTATTTCACTTCAACTGTATTTTAAAGGATGAACTTCTTTGTTTGGAAAAAAGATTAAAAAATTAAATTTTGAATGGAATACCTTTAATTAAGTTTATTTTTTTATTTTCTTGAAATACTAATTAATATTTGGTTCAGTATCATACTCAGATCCTCGATAAGGACGTTACACATGATATATTTTCTTCACAACTGAATAAAATACTTTTGTGTTCATGGATATTTAATATTAATTTGTTGGTATTAAAACAATTACCAACGAACATCACAAAATTTTACAAATGAAATTCATAATTTCAATTCATTTTCGGCATATTATACAGTATCTTTAGTACCTTGTGGAGTACCGAATTTAAAATCGGCAACATGAATCATACCATCTCAAATCACACAAAAAGGTCCAAACGATAAGACTTGGCTATACTTGAGCAAGGAAACATTTGCCACAGTTGATTGTCTCGCTGCCTCGCTAACAACACAATCTGATAATCCGTGACGTAATGTTTCGCGTTGACGTCCAGAGCAAAAGGTTCAGAGCTGTTAGACCCTTCAACAGTCAATTCCTGTATCTAGATTGATATTACGACTAATGTTCGAACCCCTGGAAACGCACGTAAACTTTATATTCATTAAATCTTTTTTACTTTTTATGTTATTATTTAGTTCTCATGTTTTAGTTTGACATGAGCTTGTTCTATACTTTTACGTGTATTTTTCGTTTTATGTTTCCTTAATTTAGTAAATTACAAGGCATAAATAAATCTTGTGCACATGAGATTTCATTAAAATAAAAAATATACTTTATCAGTTATTAGCTGATTTACCCACCCGTTGGTGCGGGGTGAATTAAATATATTCACAACAGTCATCGGGACTGTCATCAATACTCACTTCCCCATGACGGGATGCGCCCCTAACTTTGGGAGGTTTAGGGGGATGCGCCTCCTTTATCGTAACCGGACTTTCCGGGTGCTGCGCCCCCATGATGCAGGACTGTGCTATAGCTGTTACTACTACTAATATTAAATTGAATTGATTATTTATTTATGATCTTTAGCTCAGGTAGACTACTACTATTACTACTACTAGCCAGCAAGCCAAATGTCGACCAAGACGACACATGGTCTGGGATTTTGGTCGGGCCGGTGTCGAGGATAGACAGAACCCAAACTGGTGGTCGGGAAATAGTTGGGGAAAGTCGACGTGCAGCCACAAGTGACGTTTGGTTGTCGGACCGTGACTTACCGGCATAGAGACGAAACCACGACCATTCCCCAGCACTTAATGGGGGGGAAAGGATGGGTCCCCGTCCATTGCCGTAGATTGGGAAAAGGTGGCTACCCTTTCATTTGCTGATAGTCGAGAAAAGAGCGAGGCTCCGTCTATTCTTGATAGTCGGGAAATAAGCAGGGCCACGCCCACTCCCTGCTGTCCGGGAAAAGGTTGGGGGCCGGCCATTTCCCGACCGTTTTAATCTGAAATTTATGTATAAAGTATCGGCATTCCATGGTAAAATAATTTTGCCGGAAGGTCTAGAATATAGAAAGGAGAGCATATTCGACGCATCCCAGCCTAGTTGGAGTGGCGCTGATTTTGTTTTTGTATCCATTTTGCATTTGCTAATTCATAATGATGTAATAATGAAATGTCGAAACGAAGATATGTTAATGATCGTGTTTGTAGCAAAAGATGAAAAAAGGAAACGTTCTTTATATTTGTTAAAACAAAGGTGCCTGTAGAAATGTCTAATTTATCATTATTACTAGCTGTTGCCCGCAGCTTCACTCTACTCGGAAGCCGTCTTCGTGTATTGGGCTGTACGGTCTAGTGGTTAAAGCACTGGACAGTTATTCTAAGGATATCGGATTCGATCCCATCTCAGGGAAGCTATTTTTCTATCTGTTTTAAAATAAGAAATTACTATTTTATTTCTACTTTCAAAATATGCCCTTATTTTGCTCCCTTACCAAACATCAGGAAAATAGGGCAGTTAGAGCTAGATTAGACATAAATTTCAAGTTTCTAGCTTAAACCTTTGGGTCTGGGCGTTGATATGTCAGTCAGCATTCTGTTTTTATATATAGAGAGTATTATTATTATTATTATTATTATTATTATTATTATTATTATTATTATTATTATTGCCTTTCAGGATATTATGTTATAAATTCAAACTGCCTTACTCTCATAAGATTACGATAACTGACATAAATTCTATAATCTGGAATCTTTAGAACATTAACTGAACCGCCATAGCTCAGTGGTAGAGCGTTTGTGTAGCATTCGGGAGGTCGTGGGTTCAATCCCAGCGGTCGACCATCCTGATTGAGGTTTTTCCAGGATTTTCTCAATATACACTCACCCACACATTCTACGCGTAGCATTCAATTATATAGATTATAGATAGATAGATTGTCATTCAGTTCTAATCGCATAAAACAAGAAAAACGGAGGGGCTCAATTGTTTTATACACACAAGCTAATTCTCCAGATTACATTTGTTAACCAATTCTGTAGACAACTTGGCTGATATGCGAAGACCCACGATGGCTAATCCTTGTCTACGCATCTCTTTTCTTTATGAATATCATCTCTATTCATGTTTATTCTCTTTAGGATTCAGTACCAGCCTTATATCAATGAATTTAAGGCGCCCGTCAGTTAGTCTCTTGACTCAGGAACTACTAGGGCTACGAAAGTGGTTGAGGTGTGGTTCGAAAAGTCTTGGCAAGATGACTTCAAAGCAACATAGATCATCTCGATCGATTCGCCGAGAACTTATAGCTCAGCAACTATTAGAACTACGAGGGTGGTTGAGGTGTAGTTAGATAGGTTTAAGCGAAACATTTACAACCACATAGATCATTCAAAGTAGACGCTCGAAGCTTGGTGGTAGCACATGTGAACATTCCTTCGACTAGGTCTCGCCTCTCTTCTTGAACATTTATAACCTGGTTTTGTATGTTTCACAGCGAAGTATATAGATATAATCTTATGGTGGAGTATACAAGCATGTTATACAAAATAAATAAAAATTCGCTCCCATGGAGACTTGTTATTTCTCGATCAATTCTGAGACATAAACTCTCTTTATAAAATTTTCCTACGACACGTAGTTTTTGAGTAATTCAGAGGAAGTATAGTTAATGTGACTGCCTTGTAAAATGTATAGGTTTAATATTTGATAGACCAGAGGCGAAGCTCCCGGCAGTATGACAGTAGATGATGCTATAGACTACTGTCATACAAAATCTCAAACGTGGGTCTCAGTTGATTTATAATTACATATGAAGCAATTTTTGTAGACTGAAAAAACTGTTGTCTTACCATCCGATACTGAAGTAAGGTCTGAAAATTGGTTGACAGGCAACCTATAGTCTCCTTGTCGCATAGTCGGAGAAGTCTCGCTGTTAGACCATTAGCTGTTATACGCTTTACATTGTTACCAACCAACAAAATTTCCCCTTTAATTAACTGACACCAAAACCTCCAGAAGATAAGAATTCAGATCCTAATTAAACTTTGTATATCGATAAAATATGTACCGAAAACCCTAATTTTTTTCCTATAACCTGCCCTTCAGTACGAAAGGTGTAAATGATAATTAATTAGATATATCTGACGTGCGCAGAGTAGTAGAAGCATTACTATAAACGTTCCTTTCAGCAACTCTGGTGAAACAAAAGATAGGGTAACGGTAGGAAAAATCCGATGTTTAAGCCCTGGTCGCGATGTTTCCCCTTTTTTTTACTTTCTGCAGCATCTGTGCAAATGTTATATAGTACAATATGCCTTGGACATGTAAAGTGAATGTTATTATTTTATAACTTTTTGTGTGTTTTTTTCGTTTGTATTTTTCTTTCTGCATCATTTATTTAAAATCTGCTAATTTACTTAGAACAAATGTGTTCACATAAAGAACAGAAACCGTATGAAAATAATAACAAATAAACGATTACATTACAATTACAGCGTTCCACGTGCAGTTTTCTCACAAGACATGTGTCTACGCATAACAAACACAGTAGTGTTGGTAACTCCATTTCTGCCAAAACTTGAGATGTGTCGTTTTACAAAAAAAAAAGATTAAATTACCGAATCAATAATAATTCCCTATGTCTAGTGTAACCGTTTATTTATCCCTATTTTCACACTTTTTCTGTTCTTTATGTGAACACACAATTGTTCCAGGTAAATTAGAAGATTTTAAATAAATAATGCAAAAATAAAAATAAAATGAAAATACAAAGAGCTATAAACAAATACCATTTATTTTACCTGTCGATTGCACATTGTAGAATATAACATTTGCACAGGTGCTACAGGAAATATAAAGAAGAAAATCACGTCGTGACAGGACTCGAACCCTGAATCTGTGGCGCTGTAAGCTAACGCTCAGATGAGGATTAAAATAGTAAAAACGGTGGAAGTCGTCATCATGAGACACGTCAGCTGGCTTCTTACGTAACACGTTCACTGTAAATACAACGGAAAAACCACCGATTGGAAGATCCAAGCTTGCTGTAATGGTAAGACGTTGGCTTACAAAATAAAAAGACCCGCGTTCGAATTCCGGCAGGAGGCAATAGTTTTTCTTTCAAAATATATTTTATATGTTCATATTTATTATTAATAATTGCTTGAGAGGCTACTGAAAGCTAGGATGTATATACATAACCTGGGCTGGATGCACACGAGCGAAGCGAGGTGTGGAAGTGGGACACGGTGCATCCGAAGGGAGCTAGGCAGCCTCAACCACGGGATGCTCAGCCCTTGGTTAGCGGTGGGCATACGCGAAAGCGTTGTTAACTTTTTATTCCACCTGTAAATTTTCTATTTGGTTGAATCGTCTTTACACATAAAATTCATTTTATTTTATCCCCCAATCCATGTGCTCAACTGATGAAGATTTCCGCCATTTTTACTATCTTAATCTTCGTGTCTAACGCTCTACCTCTTGCTCCATCAGAGATAATTAAACGAATATTTACAGTAATGCTTCTACTTTCTGTACGTCAGATTTCGCTCATTAATTATCATTTTCTCCTTTCCTACTGAACGGCAGTTTCTAGAGAATACATTGTAGGGTTTTTGTTAGATACCGTACTTTATACAAAGTTTTGTTATGTTGTGAATTTTTGGCATCTGGATATTTGGGTGTCAGTATATTAAGAACATTTTGCAGAGAGTAATCTTGTTTGGAATTAACCAAGGAATAGCATGGTATTCTCAGTGGGAGCGAATTTCCACTCAACTTGTACTGAGATTGAGGGTATGGATATTTCTGAGATAATTTCACAATACAAGTTCAATAGGAGTCCAATTCTCATAAATTTCATATTTGAAGGGTAAGGGAAAAAACAAGGAATGTCACAAACATGCTTTTCAGAGAAACCTGTTTTAATGTTGAAAACCTCGTAAGACACATTGGTTCACTAATCCTTTTGCCGCTTTTTGCATGGACAGTTCTACGTTTCATCACGAAAGGAGTATCGTGATGAATAGTAGGACGTTTCACCAACAGAAAAAGCATAAAACCCGAAAAAGCCCGAACATGGACATTCCTTCTTTTCCCCCTTACCCTTCATTTGTATTTTACGAAGGAATTTCAGCTTGATTTTGTGGGGAAAGTCCAAAATTCAATGTCAGACAAACTAAAAAGGAAGTATGATGAAATAACATTCCATTTTTCTTCAAGTTAAGATCCCTATATATCCTAAACATTATGAATACGATTCTATATTCGAAAACATTTTACATATGAAATGTAAGATGATGGCTTGAATTCTGAAATACAAGATAGCTGCAGCACGAAAACGATTATTTTTGTAGAATTTTCTTATTTCATGGTTTCATGCGGTGCTGAATTCGATTGAGTAATAGAAAAAAAAGAGTTCATTTTAAAGATCTGGAATAGTGCCATATCGAAAGCCAAGACGGCGGTAGCCCTAAACGTATTTATTTAATAAAAGAGTATATTACCGACTACGATGAATTCACGTTTGCTAGGCGTTGATATATTTCTGAAGCTCAGATTGATTAAAGACAAGTTACCGAAAACGCGAAAAACTATACATTGAAGTGCCAAATGAATTGTCACGTACACCCAGTGAGATTAAGGTTCTCCTTTTGCCTTGATGACTGTGCGGTTCCCTTCGGCATGGATTTTGTCAGGTGTTCAAAAGAGCTACTGAAGTGATGTTAGCTAAGTCTACTGAATACCAAGTAACAAAGAACTGTGGTTGGAGAGTAGTGCATCCTAAGCCCGAATAGACTACTGGACTCCACATATACTCAGAGAAGTAATAATGGATTAAAGTCCTGCTCTTAAATTAACTATAATTACGCTTTCGTGTTGTGCATCTGGACCCAGAACTTTCTGTTTTTGTGGAACATGCAGACAAAGTATTTTTCTGTGATTGCAGGAATTTTCCTTTATTTCTCGCAGTAGTTGATATGAACAACTATATATTTTTTTTGAAATCCCCCTACCAACTATCTTATTAGGTTAGTGCTGCAATCATACTTGTAATTAATCTAATTACATTTAAAACAGTAGGAACACAAATTAATGCTCACTATTTAGACATTTGGAAAAGTTACTTGATATATGCCGTAATGTTTAAGATAAATGTCAGTATTTGCAGTTATCGGCAGACAATCGTCGAGAAACACCCAGTAGTTTATTTTATCTTATTGGAAGGTCTCGGTTTTCAGTTTCGCTGTGATTTGCATACACGTGCAGAAATGTAAAAGGTCTTTCTCATCGCAACAAGTCTAATGCTGGTCAAATATTTGCTGGCGCCATGTTGATTGTTTACATCACAGAAATATAATAACCTTCTTCTAATGTTTTACGGTTAAGTTTTCCTTCATTTTGATTCCTATGTTATCACAACTCATTCTGATTTTAAAAAAAACCGTAAAAAAGACTCTCTTCCACTTCAGCCACCCAGAGTTATGATAACGAAAAACACTTGCTGAAGTGAAACATAGGAATTACGCTAGTTATATCTATAACGTAAACATACTTATCCTTACGTAAAATATGTTATTTCTAAATTAGACGTTTGGATTCTTCCAGCTGGAAAATGTCAGAAGTTTGGGGAATAAACTAGTTATAAGAACCAAAGCTTACTTTTTAATTTCATCTTCTATATCACTATCTGTGAAAACTTACGACTACTAAAATAATAATAATAATAATAATAATAATACAATAATATAGAAACCTATACGCATTTTACAGTGTTGCCTTTCGTAAACTAAATCAAGGGTTAGACAATAATATTATAAATAAGATGAAAGTAACATTTATGCATATAATCTTCTAACACGTCTTCACTTCGAAAGTTAAAAAAAGAGATTGTCTTTTTTCGCTCCATTTCGGGGAATATAATAGTTCCTGTCACATGATCATATACCGCATGCATTATGTCTGTTACCTTTGTATGCGTAATGTTTCATTTAAGTGAACATTTCCCTACTTTCAGTTTCAGATAAAACCAGGGTGTTTATTTGTAGGGGGAATCCCTGACACTTCGTGTGTTTTCCATAGACTTCAATTACCCGTTTCTTCTAGTGGGGGGATCTTTTTATGTCCTGTACTCCAATACGTTCGGGTATGCTTAGGCATTCATTTTCCACCTTGCTCTTTCGGTGACAAATAGCACCCTGGTTATGCAATGTGATTAATATTCAGTTTGCCATTTCGGTTTTATCGGAAATTAAAACATACGAAATCGCTAGTTTCTGTATCGATAATAGATGGCGATGAGATCTCTGAATATAAAAGTGAACACTCGGTTGAATAACTTGGTATTTTAAAATACCTTTTACTTGATTTCTTTGTAATATATTGCTTAATAATTTACTTACTATAATTACAAACCTTTCTTTGTTTCGTAAATCTGCTATTTGCTGTTTTAATGCAATTGTTGCTGTTGCTGTATTGCATAATTTGTTATTATAGTGCGACACAGTGCACTCATTGCATAGAAGGCCTATGTCCGTTCGAAGGATTGACTCTTCACAGAATGACAAATGATACATCGCATCTTGAAAAGCATGTTATTTTTTTTATCCTTTAAGCAAAAGCGGCCCTTTTTATCGTCTTATTTATGAAAATAACCTACAATATAGTGAATATCCTGAGAAGAAAAAGTAAATTTATACGAGGATTAAACAAAAGTTAAAGTGTCTTATTTAAATAAAAAGTTCTTACATACTCGGCATCATACTATAATCGAATTTGGAAATGCATAAAAAGATTGGTTGCAAGCCTAGCTGGGAATAAAACCGCACTCTTACTGGTGACAGTCGGGGCCTCTAGTCGTGAGACTGGCGTTTGGTTCTTTGCTAGGCCAGGGACCACTTTTCTATACATAAAATTTAACTTGCAGTCACATATACCTCATTTTGAGTGAAAGGATTTGAACACTTCATGTTGAAGGAGTTCATTGAGCTCTCGAGATGGGTGTAAACCATAGTGCTGTTACCGCCCATAAAATTCATTTTATTTTATTTTAAGCCGCGGCTTCTCGAATCCTTTTCCCTCTCGTATCCCGGTTTGAGCCTTAGATGCCTAAAGGCCATAAATAAAATTCAATTCAAATTCCAAATTCTCTTTTTCATTGTCTTCAAGGAAGAAAAGACTACAAATCTAATAGTTTGTCAGTACAGACACGCGGAGAACTCTGAAAGATTTCGCCTTGGTACGCCTATTAAAAAAAAAAAAAACTTTTAACAATTCTGTGGAAGGAAAACAAAGTATTTCTTTTAAATATGTTTCTGTTGTATCACCTTGTACGTAGACCGGACATGAGGACCGGTTCTCAATGTTTGCATTGCAATTTCCAGTGCTGATAAGAAGTTTGAAAGAAGCATTTATAAGCCTCATTGTCAGTACAACCCCAGGATTTACTTCTGTCTGAAGAAAAGAAAATGGAAGCGATTTGAGTAAAAATATTCTTTCTTGATTACTCTAGATGGATCACTAATCTATTCCGTTATCGAAATTGACTTTATAGTATTAACTTAAATATCCCGAATTTCCATGAAAGCCACAAAATGCGAGGTGGACAATTAAGGGAAGGAAATTATCCTATATTTATGAACAGTTTACGGCAGGTAAACATTTCAGAATGTCTGGCCATAACATTTTATTTCTCTGTTCACTGCAGAGGAAATGAGAAAGGAACCAGACCTGGTCTCAGTTCCTTAACGATACTACTCCAGAAATTTCAGCTGATAGGAGAAACCAATGTCAAGATGGCCATCACCAGTACCGAACACAATATCTCTCGATTACAAAACGAGTGTTATACTTGCGTAGCTACTACTTTAATTGTAAGCATAGTGTTCGCTTAATTGAAAATTTTTAGTCATAATCTAATAATGGCTTCAATGTGGTAATTGAAACGCAGGCAAGGATCTCGAATTCGTCCACTAGGTGGTTCTTCAGATGTTCTGCTATTGCGTCATTTATTGACAGTTTACACAAAATAAACTAACCTAACTTTACCTAACCTCCGTTTTCAACCTAGGTCAGTGGTCGACACAAGTTTTCTCAGTGATGTCATTCCTGCGAGAACTTTGGTTCTTTCTTATCATAGTTGCCCGGCTGACGACTTCGGCCGTCACGATTCACCTTTAGCTGTTAAAATCCACACCCATGCTCCTGCCGGGACTCGAACCCGGGACCTTCGAGCCGATGGTCTACCGGCGCAGACCGCTCGGCCACCCGGCCGGAGCTCTCATATCTAGTGATGGAAGCAAAAAAAATGAAAGGATCAACAGTTTACTTTGCTTGGCGCCTAAGATTAACTGAAAACGCAGGTCATTCAACTGATCAAGCTGCAGCAAAATGACACGAAATGTTCCTGCATAAAAAGTAATTTGTGTTAATGTTCTATTTGAGAAATTAGAAGCAATAATATTATTAAACAAATTGGAGAAGCGTTTGGAAATATCACCTATGCAATATTTGTATATGATCGCAGAGCGCCAGGCATAGGAGCATTGAAAAAAGCCCTCAGCATCCTTAGTAAAAGTTGTCAATTCATTACAATATTTTACTATTTATTTGCAAAATGATTCGATATTTCTAGAAGCAATTAGTGGCGACTCGTGACACAAATAATAGGTGAAGTACTACAAAATCCATCAACACATTCCTACTATCCTTGCTCATAAACACTTATCCTGGAATTTCTGGGCTTATACAGGATACTGAAAGTGCCACTACCCAATCTTAGATGATATTGACTGACTTTCTGGTTCAATTAATACTTATTAATGCATATTTAGTGAACTTTATCAACTTCACCTGATAAGCCGCCACTGCAAAGTATGGACAAAATTAAGCATACTGCATTTTCTTACCCCATTTAACCCAAGCAACAATGGACATATAAAAATGTGAAGGTATATCCGTATATCCGCAAGTGGAGGGTGATGGTACGCAATGACGAAAGACAAAAGGAGAAGGTTGTCCCTGTACGTATGTTACGTTTTCAGATATTTTCTTGACAGTAATTTGTTTGAATCTGCACAATTTAAAGTTAATATTCGAAATATGAACTAAATTTCACACTATAGAATGCAATAACTCCATTCTTTCATTATTCATTATTTATCAATCGTCTCTACTCCCGATTCGTTGATTGTGCGCATTAGGAAGAAGTAAAAAAAGGAATCCCTTTTGATGTTACGCAGGTGACTGACCTACTTAGATCCCGCATCCACCAGAAACTTCAAACGAACTGCTTTTCCCAGAAATACAAGCAAGAAAAAGAAGATGTCTTTTTCTCTTCTCCATTTGCGAGTTATTTATTGTTCTTTGGCATTTGGACCATCTCTATCTGCCATCACGTTAGAACAACATTGGCCATGTTCTCCCTTGTGCTCATCGTTGCCAGCTCCTAAAACTAAGAAAATAAAAACCTCAACAGGAAAAAGTCATTTCTCACATTGCCAGCGTTTTTTTTTGTTTGTTTTTTTGTTATTATGTATAAGTCATACTTACCAGAGAATTGCTTCTTCTAGTACATTAGAGATCATTATTTCAACAGAAAGAAAAAATAAATTGTTAATGGAATTTTGAAATTTGTTTTTGAAAAGGCAAAAATAAATTTATTTGCTTAAATTAATAGCAATACTAATTATTATTAATATGATTAATCAAGATTCGCAACGGATTGAAACAAGGTGATGCCTTGTCACCACTACTGTTTAACTTTGCGATAGAATATGAGATTTTAAAAATTAAAGGGGACAAAAAGGGACTATCATTGAATGGTTTGAATCAACTGTTTGTATACGCGGATGATGTAGATTTAATAGGGGACGATATAGATGCACTACAAAGCAACACCGATGTCTTAGTAGAAGCGTGCGATGAGATAGGTCTACAGGTAAACATAGAGAAAACAAAATACATGATAAAAAGCCGAAACACAGGGAATATCGGAAATAAAAACATAATAATTAGGGATGAGGTCATAGAGAAAGTAAACAAATTTAAATACTTGGGAGCATACGTAACAAGCAAAATTGAGGTCACGGAAGAAATAAAAAGTCGTTTAGTATCAGGCAACGCATGTTTCTATTCAGTCCAAAAACTTCTAACATCGCGATTAATATCAAGGAAATTGAAATTGAAAATATACAGAACGGTTATTCTGCCGGTAATACTTTGTTGGAGTACGACCCTAGCAGTTACGTGTATTTGAAAATAAGGTTTTGAGAAATATATATGGGCTGAAACGGGACGAGATAACTGGAGAATGGAGGAGACTGCATAATGAAGAACTCCACTGACTGTACGATTCACCCGATGTTGTAAGAATGAAATCACGACGACTAAGGTGGGCAGGTCATGTACCTCGGATGGGAGAAAAACGAAGATTATACTCTATCCTGGTTGGAAAGCAGGATTGAAAGAGGCCGTTGGGAAGACCGAGACATAGTTGGGAGGACAATATTAGAAGGGATCTTCGAGAAGTAGATGTTCGTAATGAAAAGTGGCTTGATGTTGCCCAGGATAGAATCCAATGGCGAACGTTTGTTACTACGGCGATGAACTTGCGAGTTCCGTAAGTCATAGTGTTAGTTAGTTATAACTGATCAATATTATAGAGAATATTTGGTACATTGATGGATTTTCGTAGATAATTCAGCTGGGATGACGTTATTTCACCTTGTTCGAAAACTAACATCATTCCGTTGATCCCAATTTAAGATTAGGTTTGAGTTCTCCGAGCGTTACAACGCAAAACAAATCGGATTGTGGTACGATGGCGTACGTCTCACAAAACACGCAAAAGAGAGTATCTGTCACTGACATACTGTTCTCAGTGAGTCAGAAGAGGTGCCAGGAAAGGTACTTTCTTTTACTTACTGCAATACAGAAAAAAAAATAATAAAGCCTAAAAATTCCAAGAGGCTATAAAGAAAGAAAGAAAGAGAACATGCAAACGGTAGCTATTTGGAAAAGAAAAAGAAACAAATCTGGAAAGCGGATTTATTAAATAAACATTTGCAAATAATGTTAAATTAAAACGTCTGCTTTCCTTTGTTGGAAGCTGATGATCTTGCTGGCATTGTCAAGGGGATGCCAGCCCACAAATTCTCGAGCACCCCCAATTTTGTCTTTATACCCCCAAAGTGAAAATCCTGATAGAATCCCTGAAATTATCAATGGCAGTATTACATCAATTGTCATTATTCTCCTGAGAACTATTTGTGCCTTTATTCACCTTTTAAAAAATGCTCAAATTAGCTAAGACTGACGTATGATCAAGTTATGTTGTCATTAAGAAATCCGAAAAAAAAACACATCTCATTTCTTAGTTCTGTTTTTGTCTTTCTTAATCTGCGCCCATTTGCAAGCTTTTGACGGGCACTAGATTGGGAATCACTGATCTAGAGGGAACTCAAGTTCCTTTTGATATATTCATCTTCGAAGATTACATTTGATACAGTATTGTAAACGCTGTTAAACTCTACCACGCTGATTCAGCAGAGATTATATGTAAAGGTCTTTAAGCCGAAACTTTTTCTGTCAAATTTATAAAGGGAACCAAGAAAGTTTTGTCGCTTTTTTTTTTGGAGGTCTGTGTTCAATTGGCCCTCACACCGTGAGTTGAATGCGAATGGAGATCAGGCGAAGGTCAGTTGTTGGTGTGGGTATAGTCAACATACTACCTCGTTGTGGCAGTTCAGTTACACCGTGAACGTGCGGAAGGACAGAGTGAACATGGGACCTCCACAGAGCGTCATAAGGGGGTGTATGCTGTACGAGTTCAAACTGGGGTCACACGCAGCTGCAGTGGGGCGGAAGATATGCCAGGCCTTTGGTGAGGTTGTCGTGACTACGCGGACAGTGCTTACGGTGGTTTACCAAGTTTAAGGACGGTGACGAAACACTCGAAGACGCACCATGTGCAGGAAGACCAACACAAGTACCAAATGAAGATCTTCAGGCAGCAATTGAGGCGAATAGTGGCCAGACATGTGAGGAGCTGGGACTACAATTCAGTGTGAGTGGAGAAACCATTCGGCAGCACCTCCATCAACATGGGAAGCACTACAAGTTGGGTCGATGGGTCCCACATGATTTGACTCCGGGCCAGAAGGCAACGCGAGCAGACACCTGTGTTTCTTTGCTGTTTCGTCTGAGGAAGGGAGCCATATCTGGACAGGGTGTTGACATGTGATGAGAAATGGGTCCTGTACGAAGCTCCACGGCGCCGTCATCATTGGTTAACATCCCATGAACCGGTTCCAAAACAGCCGAAACCAGCACTGCTCCAGAAGAAGGTTCTCCTGTGTGTTTGGTGGACTGCTCGCGCATCGTGCATCGGGAACTGTTACCAGCTGGTCAGAGCATCAATGCAACTGTGTACGGTTAGCAGTTGAGCCGTGTTCAAGAAAAACTCAAAACTCTGGAGCCAGCACTTCTGAATCGCAAAGGGGTCCTCCTGTTACAGGACAACGCTAAGCCCCACGTGGCTAGGATGACCCGGAACACCATTCTACGCCTTGGATGGGAAACACTATTGCATCCGCCATACTCCCTGGACATTGCACCGTCCGATTTTCACCTGTTCCATTCCTTGGACAATCACCTTAGAGGACGCCAGTTCAAATCCCTAGTAGAGGTGCAAAATACGCTTGATACCTTCTTCGCTTCACGGCCCACCATGTTCTACCGCGATGGTGTCCATGGCCTTCCAGAACGTTGGCAGAAGGTCGTCGATGCCGATGGGGACTATTTTTGATCTTCCAGGTGCGTCTTAGGTGACATATCGATGTTCGAAGGTGGTGGGTGAAAAAGCGACAGAACTTTCTTGCGTACCTTTATAACTTTGTCTATCAAGAGTATAAAGGTAGTATTGATGCTAACGAGAAACTAAGGATGGAACTGTCAATCAGCTTACATAGGTAGTGTGTGGTACATGTGTTCTGTGGCTGCAGTAAAGGGCAAAATTGAGATTCTTGCTGGCGTGATTTGTACATAAAAAGTGACTTATTGGAAACCTTCGAAATTTGGACATGGAGGAGAATAAAAATAAACGCTATACAGAAGATTGTAACGAGGAAGTGGTGAAAAGAATAGAGGAGAGATAGAGAAAATAAAGAAGAGAAAAAGAACCTTATTTTTATTAGGACATCAATTGCCAGAAATGGTGTTCTAAAGGATATAATTTGAAAGTTTGTTTAAATGTAAAATAAGTAAGAAGAGGAAACAGATGGATGCAGATTCTCATTGGTAGTATTAACTATGACGAAACTGCACTCTTAAGAGGAAAAGGAAAGCACATGATCAAGATGAATGAAATGCTTTGATATCATCACAAGTAAGTGTGATGATATCAAGTTAAATCACAAGTAAGTTGCATCTTATCTTAATTTGAAAGCTGGAAAATCCAGAGAGATTTCGTTTCATGGGGTATTTACTACATACAAATTGTTTATTTTTCTGATCGAATGATATCTGTTGACTCTACAGGAACTTATCTATAAACATTTTTATAAATTTTATGTATGAATATATCCAAAGTGCTTGTAATTATATTTTATTCAGAATAATAAGTATACTATTATTAAACCCTATTAAAAAGAAACGTTACAAAAAACTAAACCAACATTTACTTATAAAAATGTAAGGAAAACACTGTTAGACTGCTTTCCACAAACCGAATATTTGGAAAGATATTGACAAAGTATATGAATCATTCTTACGTTTTCTTTTCCTAAATTTTGAACATTCTATCTACGTTTTCTATCGTCCATACTTTTCTAAAACTGCTTGTATAAATCCATATCTTACTTGCTGGCCTTCTACAGAGCTCATAGCTCCTGTTAAGCCCCACACGGCTTTCAACTGACCTATTGTGGTAAGGAAATAGAGGAAAGTCCAATGTAGAACTTCTGAATCATTGATCTAGAACAGAGGTTCCCAAAATGGGGCCCGCGGACCCCCGGAGTTCTGTGGCAGTGTTTCAGGGGGTCCGCGGAAAGTTTCAAACTGAATTTCATAATAGTGGGCAATGTTTCATCCTCTGATGGTCTCCGCTATTCGGAAGTATCACTGCACAAAAAGACGAAACAATCAGTGACGCAGAAAGATTTATGTGTGGAGAAAAAAGTGGACTTGTTAGTACGATAAAGACTGTTGCACCGTTTACAGTGTGGGTATTGCTGTATCCACAGAGAAACATAAGCACCAAGATATCACCAGAGCTCAAGAGTTGCCTTGGCGAGGTAGTTTGAGTTATGATTTTCTTTTTATTATTAAATCATGCCCTTTGAATTCTCGGTTATTTGGATATGGGGAGGAACAACGAGCAATTGTTAATGCAATGGGGAAGTAAGATGCATTTCCCGAGGAAGGGTATTAAGCAGATTAATTGAAATGATGGATGAACTCAAGCCCTTTTGGTTTGATTCCAACTTCGACCTTAAAGACAGGTTCCATGTTTACCTGGATTTTGAAACTACGATACCTTGCTGATTTCTTCAGCCATATGAATGCACTCAACTTAAGCCTCCAGCATAATTATTTTTCAGGTGTGATGTAAATCTGAGGGAAAGATAAAAAAAAAAAAAAGAACTGACGCTTTGGATTCAGAGATTAGACTTTGAAATCTTCGAGCAGTTCCCTTCCATGGCAGATTTCGCCCAAATATCAGGAGAAAATGTTCCAAAGGAGGTTCTCAACGTTATTAAGTCACATTTGGAGCAACTCCACTTGCAGTTAAGGGAGTATTTCCCGGTGACACTTGAAACTGACATATTGGACAGGGAATCCATTTGCTGATGGGCTATCTACCAACCTCTCTCTTACGCCACAAAAAGATTATTTGGCAGAACTTTCAACTGACAGTTCATTAAAATAACATTTTTCACAATTACAACTAGCAGACTTTTTGTTATATGTCATAGCTGACTTTTCTGAATTCTCAAGAAAACTTTGAATTGCTTAACTGTGTTCCTTACTATTTATTTGTGTGAAACCGCATTCTCCCACCTCACGTATTTGAAATCAAATTTAAGAAATAAACTTGAGTTGAGAGTGAATTAATACTAAAATTATCAGACATTAAACCCAACATTCTAGAGCTAATTCTTCAAAAACTAATTGTTCATATTAAACTGTGTTCGATGTCACTGACATTATAATTTTGCCGAGTTTCCATTATACATATTTGCTGTTTGTATTATTTTAAAACTCAGAAGTGGGTCCGTGAAATGTTAATTTTGCTTTCAAGGGGTCAGCGGACTGGAAACTTTGGAAACCACTGATCTAGAACTTTGATGTCTTCAGAAGAATGCATTTCTGTCAATTGACGGTAAGATAGCGACTTTCATTTCATCATCTAAGCAGCGTTAAAACTGAATGAGATTGAACTTCTTCCTTGATCCATATACGCATGAGGAATTCTTATAATATTGAACCTAGTGGATACATAAACCCAAACGATGTATGTGCCAACTGTAAGTCAGCTAACATCAGACATTTTTTTTCTGGACTTTGTAACGCCAAATCTGCTGAACAAATTCCAGTAATAATAGTAATGAAAATTTCATACAAGTATTAGGTTGGTGCATAATTTCGTAGTGTTTGATAGTCTGACAACAGCGTGGTGTAAGAAACTTATTTATCATATATCATTTGCTTTTTGTAGTGAATGTTTGTGCTAGTGATTACGCGTTGAGTCTTACAGGATTGAAGATAGTTGGTATTATTTGTGTGCTAAACAAAATGGAGTGTCAAGTGGTAGGAAATAAACATTTTCAACGTATTCTCTCTCTTTTTTTTAAAAAAAAGTTTAATCGAGGAGCGAAAGCAACGGAGGGGGCTACAAACATCTCTTGTAAGGGGAGAATGCCACCGAGGAAAATACGCTAATAAATTGTACTTTTCTACAAACACCTCTTATTCTTTTAAATGCCATTTTGACGTGAATGATTTTTCACGTACAAGACCATTCGACTCTGATGAAGACCGTTTATGAAATGATTTTGTAACTTGGAGCGGTTCCGTTGACGGATCATTCTTGTGTTACTTGTGTCAGCAATAAAACTGGAATCTTCTTTATGAGATCGTTTCTACATTTTGTAACAAAACTGATGCAATCTCTGCTGCTTAACGATGAGAAATCCCAAATTTGTCACATGTATGTGACCTAATGGGATGACGAACGCTCTTTTGATATTTTTAATACGATTGTGCTGATTGTGAATCTTACCTTAATTTTTTTCTACAAAAATGAAGTCGTGTCTATTTTCATTGACGGTCTAGATGCAATAGTCTTTCTAAATTTCTTTATCAGTATATGAAGCAAGAACTACACGTTAAATACTTAAGCCTCAACGACCCCTTACGTTTTCTATCCTTTTGTCTCTGTGGTTGTTTTCTGTTTCTGCAATAGCTATTTCTCCAATGCACATTTTTCTTGTAGATCTCTTGTTTTCAGTAGAACCACGGAACTTTTTTCCTTTTTTTTTTCACAAATGCACGAATTCTCTCCTCTTTTCTCCTTTCTTTTCACAAACTGGCATACCTTTTCAGACAACAATATAAAGGAAGTCGCTTGCCTCCCCCTTTAATTATATTCAGTTTTGCTTCATTATTTTTCCGCATGCGATATAAGGATCAAATACTTCCCTATAAAAAAATTGAATTGATTCTATTGTGCGATTAATTTTTACACAATTACAATACCGGTACTCGGGAAATCTTTTCTCAAATGATTTCAAATCTTAACAGACACGGATTTCCCATTAGGGTAAGTGAGTTACAACCTAGAGCCGCAAATTTTGGAGCGTTTTCACGTCTTAGCAGAATTAAATTCAGCTTTAGTGGATTCGACTGTGCGCAGCAGACATTCATACAGTCGCATGTTGCATTTGTCCAGTTTGTTTCAGTTAGAATATGTGATTATTTCAAGGGAAGGGTGGTATGTACTTTATATTCTAGAGCGGCCAATGAGTCTTACTGACAGTACCTAAACAATTTCCAAATTAGTAGAATCTTGGATGGTAAATTTTAGATCATTTTCTCTAATCCTAGTGCTCATAAAATTTTCATGAAAACTCGTAAGTAGCACAGTGTGAAGAAAACAGGAAAGGGGATAACTTTATCATGCTTCCACAACATATTGATTGAACAATTTTAACCATTTCAGTTTGTATTACTTATAATGTACTTGTTCCATCTATATTAATAAATAATGTTGCTATATTACTTAAGCCCTATTTTGTATTTCCTCTAATCCTACCACTATAATACAAATATTTTTTTTATGTTTCGGCACTAGTTCCGCAGAGGGATGCACTTTTGTTACACTAATTTCCCACTATTTTTGCCACCTGAAAATTCAGTTAAGCTGTAGTCACCTCCGTACCTGTGTTACCTATTAGTTGCATCTTTTTCATTGACGTAAATCCTTTCAGAATCCCTCTGATTTCACAATCTACTTGCATCCATGCAATGCGAGCGGTCATTGTGTATTACTCCGCACACGTCTTTAAGAGAATTTCACTGCTCGTACATCTCGGTAAAAGTTATATTCGGTGGGGGAAGATTTATATGCACAAACACAAAGTAATGCTAAGCGAGCGTAGAGAGCGAAGAAACCTAGTTAAAGCCAGGTTAGATCTCATCCATTGTCTCTTGTCATTACCATAACGGACACTTTCTTATTCCCTTTTAAGAGTTATCTCCCGTAACTTTAAATAATTCCCTCTTGTTAACCGCCCTTTCTGCTTTATTGCACATTAATTCCAGACAGCATTTTTCCATTTTCCCCTTCCACTTTTCAATATTCACGAACTCCCATCCTTTCACCATATCATTTCTTCCGTAAATGTTTCCTTTGAGTCACCTCTTTACGGAACTTGACCCGATGTTTCTCTCGCGGCACACTAGTGTGACGGGACACACTCTTTACGCATCACCGCTTTAAAGTTTCCTCCATCTATTGGGATTCACGATATTTAAAAGTTTGTCTCTTTCTCAAGTTAAGGTCTTGTTAGTAGAGTTTTCAAGATAATTTAAAATTGTTGAAATTTTACACGGTAACAACACAAGGCTCATCTTTTGGTAGCTAATATCTTTAAATTTTCATTTTCCCCTTCTATATAAATAAATACAAACCAAGAAACAAATGCAGTTAAGTGTAAATCCTGTTAAGAAGTTACGTACGGTCTTTATGTTAGTTTCAAACAGCAGCTACGGCATTCAAACAGCATGCTTTCAATAATTAGTAGGTTCTTGTGAATTGTGAGTCTAAACTCCGAGCTAAATAAGGCAAGTATAGTGGGGGAAGCAGGTATCTTCGCAGTTTACCACACGTTTATGACAATAGTATGAAAATAGACAGAGGCACAATGTTTGAAACAAACGGTGTTTGAAAACACAGTACGTGTAAGGCTTCATTATAATTCAGACATAGAATTTGTGACGTATGTGCACAAAGAGGGAACTGAAAATCTAGCTATTTTACTATGCACTTATGAGTATTAACTTAATACACTTTGGTTAATACACATAATCCACTTAGGTTAATACATGTAATTGCCTTTGAGAACTATCTAATTGCTCAAATACTTTTATAAGTAGTTAAGTAATCATGTACTATATTCATTTCACTATTACCGGACGTTACTCTATTTGATCAATTACTGTATGTTCACAATGTTACATATTTTGTTAACTATAGCGCATACATTGTATTGGATAGCCAAGTACTGAAGAGAGAAATAGGGGGCAATTGAAGAATGAAAGCAAACTGTTGATGCCAGGTACAATATATTCTGTTGTTTCTGTGCTCTCAACATGACTTTTGTAGTGTTCGTATCGGAGTGCTAAGGAAGATACAATTCGGTTCTTTTAAAAGTGTTAAAAATAACATTAGTTGAATGGGTGGTAACACCTGCTCCGATTCTACCAATGTTGAACTGGTTCATTGTATCTGTCTTTCTTCTTTACTCGCTGTCTTCTTCGCTATCCTCATATTATTGTTCAGTACTCAAGAGAGGAATATACCGAGCGGCCATAGCGTAGTTGGTTGAGCGCCGAAAGGTCCTGGAAATGATCCCAGCGCGGCGGCCGCATATCTGACTGATGTTTTTCAGGGGTATTTCTCAGTCACAGGAAGTACATGACGGGGTGGTGGTACCTTCAAACTAGCCCCTGCTAGACTTACTTTCAACATCCTCTCGCCTAGCTCATTCCTGCCTGATTCAGTTTCCTAAAGGACATAAATCAATTCCGTTCAGATGGAAAAAAACTGTCCGTCCTGAAGGTCCCACACATGCCTCTGCATAGAGCACTCATCAGTTGCTACCATAATTATACAATATAAACAAGAACTGTAAACAAGAACTGAAAACATTCCTTTAGTGTCCTTCACTTTGCCTGTTGCTGAGCTATTAAGAGGTCTCCGTACCGCACGGGTGCGGACGGGCGTAAGCCATAGTGCTGTTACCGCCCATACAATTCATTTTATCTATCTATCGCACGGGCGCGCGCGTCTGTGTGTGTGTGAGTGAGTTTTCATATTTTTAAAGATATTGGACAAATAACAAGCAACAAGGAAATTTTGGAAAACGGTCCCAATAATACTTGTTAATGTGTATCAAATGAACTACTTGGCATTTTGGCATTGTTTATTTTAGCTGAGAAATTAGAATTCCGGCAATGGATGACGTCATACGCCTACGCAATTACATTGATAAATTCAAAAACTGCTCTGGTGAAACAACCGAAAAATTCGATAATACCATGAAGGCATCTATTAGACATACATTTCTTGAAATATCAGGTATAACTTCTCACGTGGTAAATTGGAAACTTCTGTTTTCGAAATTACTTTTTATGATGGAAAAGGAACACTTTTAACGCTTTTACAAGGCAAAATCAACCTTGAGCTACTTTGGATGACGGTGAATTCCGGAATATTGCTTTGTCAGAAGAGCACGGAGTTTTCGATTCCAGTTCCCTAATGCGCAGACAAGATGACGAAGGTTAAAGGTCAAATATGGCTAAATTAAGGCTACCGTACCTATCAAAGGACATTATACCTTAAAAGAATGAAGTTTATTGTCTTCTAAATTAGTTTCAGGGATAGATTTAAATCTTTTCTTTGAAAAATAGCAAGTCTTGACGACCGTACGTAACGTAGCAACCGGAACTGTTTCTATCAGAAGAAAGAGAAACAAGAAAAATCTTCACCCGTCTAATGTTCAAATATTCAGATAGCACCCAAACTTGCAGTAAGTTGGTACGAGGGTTTGGCACTACAAGTTTGCACAAATTTTGACATTGCATTGCTGCAAACGTGCTACAATCTTGGAGCAAATTTGCTAGTTGACAAGTGCCAAATTTAACATTGCACAGCAAACTTGTCTTGTTAAACATCAAGCCTGTGGGGGAAAACATTTCTATTGTCTGGATTGGGGCTCGAACCTAGAATCTTCAGTTTTGTTTGTAGTCTGTAACTCTACCCATTACTCTATAGCGCAACTCCTGCCAATCCTTTTATGTTGCGAAGACAGTTTCTGAAGTAAATTAACTTAAATAGTCTGAAATTCGAGACTGTGGAAGCTCTTTGATCCTGTTTTAGAGCTACGAAGCCTGCTTCGTTATAATTTTTCGCAAGCGACCCTCCTCAGGAGAATGCTCGTTTTTGGTCTTTGTATTGTCTAAATTGAAAAAAAAATATTATCTAACCTGACTTGTTTAATTTATTTACGAGAAATTCGTACAACTTTGAAAATTGTGTAAAATGTTGAAAAATACAGAAGGAAGGAAAGGGGAGGAAATGTAAGTAGAACAAAAAGAAGAAAATGTGTTAAGATTTTTTTTTTTTGTAGAATCCTGCGTTCAAGTTAGTCATTCAGCAGGAAAAATCACTATTTTTCACTGTAAGGAAAACTCAAGGTTAGTCAATACTTCGTTTATAGCATACTGTTTGTTTGAGAAATGTCATCGACCCGAACAGTAAAGAGACATCATTATGACACTTTTGAGGTGACTCGCCTGTGAAAACGAATAGCCTTTCTTTTTATAGATCAGAATCAATAAGTTTTCCAGTTTCGAATTTTATGCATACATGCAGCATTCCTTTACTTCACATACTGTCTTCGTAACATAAAAAGGACTAGTAAAATGTCCTTCGTGCAGGCGAAGAACGGTAGAGCAGTTTTTAGAGTGAAGGACAACAAACAATTTGAATATTCTGGTTTCGAACCACACTGCAGACTGAAATCTTTTTCTATTGTAATTCTATTTTGAGCAAATAGCTTTCAATGACCGTAAAGATGTAATGTTATCTAACGGAAAAATATTATTGGCGTTAATGAATAACACACGAGATAATGTTTAAACACAGCATATTCTAACACTGGTAATCTGCAAACTCGTAAGAGCGAATCCCCGTTTGCTTTGTGGTATGGAAATTCACAATACCTCCTCGGATCGATTAAATTTCTTCAGGTCGTCACCAACAATTTGATTGTTGATCTTGTAATTCAAGAAGTATAAAACTGACTTCTCTGGATCAGTTTTGAAGTAATCAACCAAAAACAACACACGCTACTCACCATACAGCATTTTTTATAGCGTCAGTTGGCCAGGATGATATATAAATCTCGTTCTTCGACATAAAATGAGATGAAACCTTCCACATAAATTATCTATTAATGTTTGTTAAAATATTTTCTTTCTATAAACTTCGACATCCAACACATTCTTTGATTGAAGTACTATTACCTCGTTTTTTAAATTTACATGAGCTATTGAAAGTTTTCGAAGCATGCATGATAGTGTCACCATACTATGTCTCTCTATCTTTTAATGATTTCAAATTGTCTAACAAGGATAGTCGGTCAATTGTAATACTTATTTTCGATTCATAATTTTTGTAATAAAAGTTCATGACCTGAGAGTTAGTTTGGCAAAGCACCAAGATGCACTTCTTTGCCGTTGTCGAGAAAATCGGTTTTGAAAAATTCGGCGTAGGTCATATTGATTTTTATGTATTAAAATAAATGCTTATACTTAGAAGCAAACATACCTACTGAAGGGACGGAAAACAATTATATATTTTTTCTTCCGTTATTATTGCAATGTCAAAGTATGTGCACATGCAAATTTTGGCCACTTGGTCGCCTTGGGAGATTGATCATATAAAATTAAAAAAAATCTTTGGTAATCTTTATTTCATATGGGCCAGTCTAGTAAGTTTTTGACTTCGGCCCGTCATGATTCTACCCGTTACACCTAGTTAAAATCCACAAACATCCATGCCCCTACCGGGATTCGAACTCAGGACCTTCGAGTCGTTGGCCTAATACCTTAGACCGCACGGCTACCCGGTCGGCAATATAAAAGTCAAATTCTGTCTGTGGAAAGTGAACAAAAAGTGTGGAAATATTCTTATTTTCTTAAATTGGTAAAAGGGATGGAAGCCAAATACACAGTAATGGATATTGGGTGGAAAACGCTACCTGTTGGAGGGTATGTGGCAACGGCAAAGAAGTGCATCTTAGTGCTTTGGCAAATTAACACTCAGGTCATGCATGAGCTTTTATTACAAAAATTATTAATCGAAGGTGAGTTTTACAATTGGCCGACTCTCCTTGAAAGAACAATTGATCAAACTGCATTAATTTCCAACGTCAGAAACAACGAAAGACAACTGACGATCTAGATTATTCAAACATGTTGGACATTGTTACGGTTCAAGGATAATAAAAGTTACTGCTATAAAATCTTTATACTGCCTTCTGAGTTCAGATTCTATTTCAGTAATTTGAATATGATTGTTTGAAATTTTATTTTATTTTACTTTGCGATCGTTCATCAAGCTAATAACAAGTTTCGCCCTAGAAAGCACAAAGGCAATGAGGTTCAGGGGAAGTATCTAGAGGTGCCTAGGAATTTTCCCTTTTCCTCCTTCAATTACCACTGTGGATAGTAGAAGTTAAAAATTGATGTCACTTTGCAGTCAGTGTTGCGAACCTGATATAAAGTTTGATTTTTTCCAATAGTATTGCGTACGGTTATTGGATATTTTAAATTCTCTAGTGATAATGTCGTATGTCACCCACAGAATGAAGTGTCGCAAATTGTGAATAATAGAAGAGGTGAATTAGTTGAATTTTAAGGTCTTTAGGCAACTTTGGCTCAGGCTGGATGGATAATGATGGGATGAATTGGTGGAGTGAAGAAAGTGGGAGGAAACGGGAGAACCCCGAGAAATCCCACACGTATGGTGTTTGTCCACCACAAATACCATATGGAATAACTGTACGTAGCGTTAAGTAAAACTCGATACCAGTTGGCAATGCTGACTACCCGGTGACATAAGATTTTAACTTCTGCTGTCTATCGTATTAATACAAACAAAAAATTATAAATAATATCAATATAAGAGAAAAATAAAAAAAAGAGAGAAGGAAATGGTAGCTTTCTGAGAGTGAGTGAGTGAGAAAGAGAGAGAGAGAGTAGCAGAAAGAGTCTCTCTATCTTCTTCTGTGAAAAGAAAGCCAGCCAGAGATACAGATCCGTAGCTAAGTTGGGGGTGGGAGGCAAGGAGCACTTAGCCCTCTAAATTTTTTCGTAGACCCCCTCCCAATGCTTTGTGTATGTACGAAAATTTCAGGTCAATCATATACTTGATAAAATTTAATAATTTTCTATAGATGCTCTTAAATATATATTATTGGTTCGAAATGTGGACTTTTATACAGCATAATGCTATTCCATTTTTTTCCAATTGAATGTAACTCTTATGAATCGAGAAATCAACAGTTAACGCATAGTTTTAGAAGTATTTTCGTATACCAAATTTCAGGAAAAGTTCCATTGACGAGCCCTCACAAAGTTGCAAATTCAATTTGTAAGTTTCTTATGCGAGAAATATTACAAAATAATATTCAAACGTGAATTAACGTCTTGTGATAATACAAGTTCATTGTCAGAAGGACCGAGTGCGGTTCGGATGGTGCGTGCCACTTGTTATAAAACTAAAAAAGAAATTAGATATGTTTGCGTGTGTCACCTGAAATTAGTTTCATATAAAAAGCACACTCTTTATATAAAAAGAACTCTATAAATAAACATTGAAGTATAGACTTTAATAACTTATCAGTCTATCTACAGCATCAATTTGACTTCTTTGTTTAAAAGAAGCGCGTGTGATCCAGCATAAACTCTGTGAACACTAAGCTAATTCCTTCCTGGGGCAAACAATTAATACCCCCACAGTGACTGAGCAAACTTCCCCTAAAAATATAGGGATGGTTTAACATATAAAAACAAAAAACCAGCTTAAACACCATGCGGGTTGCTGAACTCCTTGTAAAATAAATTAACACCAAAATGTTTTTAAAATAATTAAAATTAAAAGAACAACCACTCAGCCTCCAAAAACAATGGTGAAATAAAGATTCTCCACCGACAGGACTGTGTGTGGTCTCAATACCAATTTCATCCATTGTCGAATTCCTGACCAAGAAAATTGGAAGATTTTTTATTACAGATAGTTTGTTAAATGATTGTGCACGAGTTGTGCAAATGTTGCCTCAAACATTTTAATTATACTTCCGGATGACGCTGTCAAAAATATTTAAACCATGTCTTTCTTACCAGCTTCCTTCAGTTTTTCGTTAAACTGATGGTATGCTTTATTCTGACGTTCGTTGGCGATTCAATTATTTCAGCTTTTTTCAACATTTTTAATTATTTGCTCAACTCTATATCTAAGGATCTGTTAAAAAAATAGTTCACGATTTTCCACGTGTTCCTTAATATTTCCCAGCTTATTCCTAGATACAACAGCTGGAGGCAAAATGATCCCCTAAAATTAATATCTACTACGTACTACTGATATTTAGTGAAAGTATCGTAGTACATTCACCGTTGACGGTCAAACTAAGATCAACGTTCCTCAAAATTGAAATTTTACTGCAGAGAAACGTAAAGTTGCATTAGATTCGTCCGGTACATCAGATTTGTTGCGACCGTTTCTACAGGACGTCTGCTCCTGTGTTTTTCTTCGGATGTGTTGTCACGTTGCATCGTATTTTAGCGAATACTGTGACAAGAACTGCGATTTCTTTGGATCATGGTCTGGTCGCATTTGGTAGCGACATGTGACCATGGTGATCCTGTTTTGATCTTCTGATCTTTTGTGTGAGTGTGTAGCCTAGTCTAGCATGTGCAGGTTTCTGCTTCGTTTGTGTGTTGCACTGTGAGGAGCATGGCATGAAGTAAGTCTATGTAAGTGCATGTTGGCTTTGTTGTTTGTGGTGTGTGTAGGGAGATGTCGAGAAAAAGCGCGTTGTTCGTTTCTGTGTTTTTCACCATTCTCTATAAACTAACCTAAGGAAAATGCGGACTTTTTTTTATCCTTTTAAAGACACCTACTCACAAGTTTCAGTGATCTGGTTTTAAAGCAAGGTTTTCTCAGTAAAGTGAACATAGTTGGAGAGAGAATTTTGAGAGATTAACCATTACGTATCTGATGATGGTTAGCCTATCCCCTGCCATTTATGTATTGATATATATACATAGATATTTTGTTAGTAAGCATATACCAGTGGTGATTTATTTCTGTGTTTTGTCGCGATAAATTGATCAGGCGGTAGAATGACTGACGGTACGCGTGGCAGCGAGGGAGAATTGAGCTACTGTGACTTTGTTACAACGGAACCGGTCATAAGCGTACAAAAGTCGCATAGTAAACGCGCCCGTTTGACTTAATCTAGCCTTGACTGGTAATGCAAAGAATGTAAGGACAAGGAATCTGATATGCCAGTAGGTGGAGAACCAGTGAACACTGATGATCCTTCAAAGGAAAGTGTCGCTAAGACTCCCTGCCTAAGAGCGATTTTGAAAAACTTTTCCAGTTGATAGGTGGAATGAACCAGGGACTTTCAAGCCAATTTGGTGATTTGAAAAGTCAACTCTCATTATCGGAAAGTAAACTGGAGGAGAAGCTTTCCTCATCCGAAAGCAATTTGAAAAGTCAACTATCTTTATCTGAAGTAAACTGGAGGAGAAGCTCTCCTCAACGGTAGGTGAATTGAAGTCAGAACTTAAGAGTGAAATAGAGGCTAGTTTAGGCAAGTTAACTTCTGATTTTGCATCGATGAAAGATAAGGTAGATGAGGTCACTTCGAACATAAAACTATTAGGAAAACGCAGTGAAGAAGTTGCGGATTTAGTCCAGCAGATGGATTTCAGGCTAAACATGTAACTTGAGGAGACTTCTTCCATGTGCGAGACCAGGTCTCGAAAACTTGGTTCTGAGATCAAGTCCCTCAGGGATGAGGTGCTATCGCTCAGGAGCAAATTATCGGGAACTCAGGTCCTCTCTTCGCCTGCTAAGCCTTGTAAAACTCAGGTCCAACAAACTGACAAAGACTTTACCATACCGTGGTCGAAGGTAATCTTTTGTGGTGTCATTGGTGACACTATTATGACTACTTTGTTGGTTACCACCGTGAGTACTGACTCACGAGTAATGACTACAAATAGTATTACTTGGACTTTTGGTATTACTGGGGGAAGACCGTATCCGTTTGTGTTTGCTGCTACTACCAGCATTGGAGGTACTTCTATTTTAGGTGCGGTCTATCAGAGACCCCAAATGACCCATTCCATCTTTCTGTCTCGGATACAGACAGGTAGTAACGTTACTCAATCTATAGGTCGTGAACCTTTGAGGCTGAGTGCGGTTAGTGGACAGGTACCCACTGAAACAAGAGGTCCCGAGCCAAGTGGTGTTGGGATGACAAAGCCTCTCAAGCTTGGAGACTTAGTGAGTGAATCCACCAAAAGTTTCAAATTCAATATTCAAAATTTTAGGAAAAAAAATAATAATTAAAATTTAAAGTTTTTATCTTAAGTACTATGAATACTGTGACCTGATAAATAAGGCTCTGATAATGGTCATGATCAAATGATGCATTTTCTATTTTTTACCCACTTTTTTTCCACCCCATGCATAGCTTTTTGTCAATTCCGTCCCAACCAAATAATATTTTTTTTTAACCATGATAAATATTAGTTTTACTGTGTAATGATATCTTTAACACTTTGTACATTGATAACCTTCATTTATAGTATTTTATGATGAATGTATAATTATAAATAATTATGAAAATTATTGGGAAGTTGGCTGCACACATGACTTTTCACCAAACAACTATTAATGTTTTATAAGTTCTTAATATCCTCCTTTTATAAATAAAAACAATTGAAAGTGTGTGATAAAACAGTGTTGGCAGAGCATTACTAGGTAGATTAATGCTTCTAAATTTGTGTATTGTATTCTTTTTATACCAAAATTTAACCTAGGACGGAAATGACCGAAATAGGACGGAATCGACTTCTACAGGAAGGAATTGAATATTATGGGACGGAATTGAACTTGTGTAGGCTGTTAAAAATATCTGTATTAAAAGGAAATGAATATGAAAGCACAATAATAATAGTGTAATTGTGAACCTTTGACAAAAGTATAATACAATTATTTCTTTATAGATAATAGCGTATGACACTACACAAAATGTTTTCAAACATCAGTCCATTCCTGATACGTAGAAAAAAAACCGTTTGCAAACGGGAACTGGAGATTTTATTGATCGAATTACTTTTTCTTTTGTGTACCAGATTTCATCAGGTTTAGCAGGCCATTTATAATTTTTCTTTGATTTCTCCATTACTGAAACTAAATAACTACCCGGCCTTATGTCAGTAACCTGGGTAAAGTGTCCCTTCATAATTTACAACGACAAAGTTGTTAATTTCAAGGGATTAATTTCAATCCCTCGCTAACTGTCTTTTCTGTTCATCACTTAATGTGAACAACAAGTACCGTTTTTGTTTTTGAACCTTTTTTCTAGTTATATAATCTCGTTTACCGGGAGCTAGACAAGTGTTCTCTGCATATTCAAAAAACTCTAATATTCGTCCCTTTAATGAAGCTACATTGGTTTTCTTTTTTTCTCTTTGCTTTTTTCTTCCTTTATCTGTCTGGTAATACAGTGATACAATTCTTGCTTTGTCCAACACACTTTTTAATTTTCTTTTACGTATTATGTCTCCTGATACATGTTCAGCTCACTTGTTTCTGTCTGTTTGACTCTTACACATTTTTGCATTTTCCTTCAGCTGCATAGACTCCTAACGTTAAATTGTTTCTTACTTCCTTAGATCCAGCTTTCATAATTTCTGTGACCACTCTTCCTGGGGATGTTGATGAACCTTGGTTACTACATTTATTTGTTTGTAGTCTCTGAAATCTCTTTCTCCATTTTTCTACTTCTTTTTTAGTCTTTTCCAGAGAGTCTTGCAATTTTTTAATTTTTCCTTTATCTTTCTCCCTCCTTTGTCTTGATCTACGTTTACCTTGTTTCTTTCTATCTTCACTTTGTACGGTTATGTTTAGGTCCGAGCCTGATGAAGCTGGTGGAGTATTTGTGTCCAGAAATCGTTCAGTTTTCTCCTGTTCCATCACCTTGCTTCTGTACTTAGACGTAGAAATTCTTCATTTTTTTCTCTGCTGTCTCTTTTCTCTGTCTGTCAAGTCCTTTATAAACTTAATTTTACCCTCCTCCTTATCTATCTTCCTCACGATCATACTTCTTTGCCTGTTCAAGCTTTACACTATCCAATTTAATTCGCTCTCGATATTTTCTCTTCCACTCCCTCTCTAACTGTCTTTTCTCTTCACCACTTAATTTCTTACTTTTTACTTTAGCCATATTGCATCTGTAGTCTGAGACCTATAAATGAACGCAAATGTTGTATTAACCGTATAAACATGCTCTTAAAACGATACTAACTTAATATTACATTCCTTATTACATTGACATTAAATGATTGATAATGTTCCAAACACATAACATACACTCTTTAGGCGCTGTTTTTGTCAACAGTCATAATTCAGTATTATTTATTGGGTAGTATTATTTATTTCCCTCATATTAATGCAATATCACATTAAAATAATTATTATGATATCAAATAACGTTTCGAAATGTAGGTATCTCATTTCCGTCCCAGTGGTGTCAATTCCGTCCCATTCAAGTGCCGATAGCAGTGGGACGGAATTGAGGAACCTGAAGTTTTATTCTATTAGGTTGGCTACACTTTAATCTAGAACGACAAGGTCATGTTTGAGGTTCGATGCAAACACAACTTAATTAACACTATTATAACTTACACACTTAAACTAGTTTTAAGTTCGAACTAGTTATGGACGGAAATGACACTTCCAAATGACGTATGCAAAAAACTTACCTGGAATCAATTAGTTGAACCATCAAAACACTTGAAACCCAATAAAAATTAACTGGTCTGCACAAAACAAACTTTCCAACAAGATGGCCTCCCTCTACTATTCCCCACATTACTGAAATAGTCAAATAAGACACTAAAATGTTCATGGGACGGAAGTGACCCAAAAAACCAGGGACAGACTTTAAACAATTGTTACTTCTTGTAAAATTAATATTTTGAGATTTTATTACTTTTGGTGTCATATTTTATTATTTATTACCTCACCGTAATTTTTTAAGGATTAATTTCAATGAAAATCAATATAAATCATCAGTTTGTTCAGGTCAACTCATGATTAGGACAAGGGACGGAATTGACATTTTGATGGTTTAAAATTTTTTTAGAAAAAAAAAATGAATTTTTGAAATTAAAACAAACCGTTCTTCTTAAAGTACCAATTCTGTACTATACAACACAATTTTCTTTTCTAGTATATACTAATTTTTGCATGTGAAAATCCTAAGGGACATTGATTTGAAATTTTTGGTGGATTCACTCTAGTTCATTTCCCCACTTTTTCCGGTCAGGTACTGAGTGAGATTCCTCAAAAGTTCCTAACAAATTTGGAACAGAACTTCGAACTCATGAGGCTATCTGATGCAGACCTATTACTCGTGGCATCTAGGCGCCTGACTGGTAGAGCGTTAGCCTGGTACAGTAAAATCAAATCACAGATACACACTTATTACAGTGATTTTGTAAAACACTTTCTTAGTCAATTCAGTGACAAACGGCTAAAAAGAACGAAACTTCGACGTTTGCAAAGTGTCAAATTTGTAACCAGTGAATAGAAATCAATCGTAGACTTTGCTTGGAGTTAGACAAAGACCTGTAGGGATATATGCGGAGACAGTGAGGAAGGTGATGTGCTTGATTTTTTTGTTAGAGGAACTTCCCCTCTAGTCAGGACGTCGCATGCTTTTGTTGAAACTCAATAGCGTTTTGGAATTAATAGAAAACTTGACGTTGTGGGAGTTCATGATGTAGAACTCAACCTCGAATCTTCGTTGGAGCCGTTTAATATTGAGAAGAGCAAATTTACCGGCAATAACGAAAGTACTAGTAAGGACAGTAGAAAGAAATTGCAGGCTAGGAATGCTCAGACTACGGTTAATGCTGGAACGCAGACTTTGGAGTTGGTAGCTGATTCAGTTAAGGCCGCTTTAGACGATACAATTCCTCGTACGATGAATCTTAGCGAAAACAGTGTGCCAGGGTAAAAAGTAAAAAGGTTGTGGATTTATACCATACCATCTTGCCCTATTGTAGCAACCTTGCTTTCACACTCTGGCACGACTGCTAATCGTAAGATTTATCGTAGCATAAATCCTGTCGTCTAAAGCGGCCTTTAGATCAGATAAGATGGTGACTGCGAGTGGAGCTATTGTAGATACAGGTAATGGAAATAGGAATAGGTTTAGGTGGAATAGGGATAATGCTATTAGTTCTTATGATTCAAGATATAGATCTAGAGGTATCAACGGCCAGAATAGGTACAATAATGATAACAACAATAAACATTGGGACAATAACGCACAAAGCGCGAATACTTGCACTCGTCCTCATAATGGTAATAACATGAATAGAAGCAACATAACTAACACAAACAACAACGCGAACAACACTAGAAACACAACGAACAACACTAGTAATCCTAATAATAATACTAACCAAAGATTTAATACCAACAACCGGGGGAAGGACACCTATCAGGGTTGCCGTCACACATGCGGGCATTGTTCAGTCGTGTATCCGGTACAGGAACCTGCCCCAGTGCTGGTAGCTAGTTGCACCGCCGATATGGTTTCGAGTCCAAACTCTAGGCCGTCTTCGGGAGTTGTATGCCGTGGACCGGGTGTCGCTGGAAAATTTCAGGACTTCGGGAGCAGTAGTCCTTATCAGGGTTGTCAGCAGTCGCTTCATAGGTGTGGAAATATCTATCTTCAAAGAGATTATCCCACACAGTCGCCTGATAACGGATCTTCTGGTGTCGCGTTGAGTCCCAATCCCGAAACAAGTTCATATTGTGGCCATGGTGGGCCAGGATAGATGTGATTTCAGTAATCTCTGGGTTTTTTATTGTGTCGAAGAAAGGAAAGAGGAATTGTTAAGTAATGGTAGTTAAGATTCTTACTGTTTCTCCATTCTCTCTCTTTTCCTTCGGTTATGAAAACCTTGAGAATTTGTTGATCTTCAAGAAAAAAGATTCAATTTTCGGTGCATTATCTTTCTTTTATTTCCTTGGTAGGGGAAAAAATATGTAGCGACCCCCGATCGGTTAGTCGCAACATATCTTACCCTCTCCCCTTTTTGTGTGTATCTTCTTTTTCTTTTTGTTCGTGCTTTATCGGTGATATTTTTTTCGACTTCGGCTAATTTCAAAGTGTTTTCTTTGTCCAGATGTCAAAGAAGACGAACCATTCCAGTTATCTCTTTCATTGTTGTATTGGCGGGATTTTATTCTTATTGTTTCTTCATGTCATTACTTAATTATTCTTTGCATATTTTATTGACTTATTGTCTTCAAAAAAATTCTTTCGTTTTAAATCTTCATAAATACATTTAAAGAGCTGATTGTTAATTTATTTCGTTCAGAAATGTAGGTGGTTAAGCCTTCCGCTTTTTATTTCTGATTCGATCCTCGTCTCTGATTGGCTGTTGCCGATCAGACAGTTCTGTTATTGTCGTCGACTTCAAAATGCTGCACTAAAACGGCTGCCCCACGAAGATTGTATATAGTTAAAATAATAATGCAGCCCAGTATTTAAAGTATACAAATGAAAAACAGCTTCGTCAGATGAAATATATCAATATTTGGTAGCTACCTTCTTCAAACTTCAGCAAGGTGAAAGCATAATTAATATTTTGCTGTTTGACGTTTTCATCGTCCATATTGGTTCAAACTGGAAGCGGATGACCTGAGGCATTTGGTAGTTCGTCAGTGTGTGAGGTGATTTTGTGTTACAGGTGGCGTGCAGTGGTTCCTTTCTTCCGTTTTAAATAAAAATATAAATATAATCATCTGTGGTTCTAAGCCCCTTTTCTTCACTGTGTGTGAAAGTGATTTGTATGTCAGTGGTTTGTTTTTAGTGGAAACATGAGTGAAGTGGATATGTTCGCTTAATATGATAAGCATTGGGGGTCGGTTTACAATCAGGTATGTATGATTAATGTTTAAAAATTTCCCACTCTCGTTCTGTAACCCAAGTCTGGTTCATGTATGTTTAGATAGCGAAATTACAGTGCGTTAACTTTAGTTCGAAAGCGTTGAATATTTTACCTTGCCTTGCACTATAGTTGATGCTACTTTCCAAATGCACGTTCTTTCCCACTCAGCATTCTGTTTGTTCATTTCGGAATTGGTGTGTTTTAAATTGCACGAAATCTCTATAGTATGTCCGTTTTTGTTAGACGTAAGATTAAACGATTCTCAATGTTTTATTTCAAAACTCCTTCGTTGCGTTCGCGATCCGTAAGCCAGTCCGCTCATAGAAATTCATTCTGTAAATTTATCCCTAGCCCGTCTATAGTATATTTTGGCTGTATTATCAAATTGGAGGTTAGGTTGTGTTAAGTTCAAGAATGGAAAATACATACGAAATGTTTGACAACGATTTCAGAATATCAAAGTTAAATTTCTGACCAGTAGCTATATCTGTAATTAAACTTTTTCGTAGAAAGGAGTGTTATGCTTCGGTGAATGTGGAAATTTTGTTTAGCTGGGCTACAGTGTAGAATATCTACCATATTTGGAAATTGAAAGTAACCTAATCTTTTGGAAAATATGTCTGTGTGAAATCTTGTCTCTGTTTACAGAAACACTCTGCTTATGAGCAATTAATTTACCTTCTGATATGTGAAATTAACAGCATCTTTAAAAACACGTTTTGAAGTGCTAAAGATTCTCTTCAGAAACTTTTCACGTAATTCAGTGATCAGTCTTTTGCATTGAGTTTGTTATTCTTAAACAAGAATAAATTATATTTTACCAGATATTCGTTGTGCTAAGGATTTTATTAAGAACTAGGTAGTTTACAATCACTGTGCTGTTACTGCAAAGGTTCCGAACCTTTCGCTATTTCAGTCCGTGAAGTGTTATTTCATGTGTATACGAGAAAGTACTTTAGATGAAGTTAATTTTTGATATTTTGATTCGATGCTTCAGCAAACAGGGAATAGTCAAATCAGTTGTTCTTATCTCAATTTCGTGATTTATGTTAATTAGGGCGCGGTTTCGTTGAGCCTCGTACATTTTAGAGGCCTAGTTGCGTTAGGTCACTAAAATAGCGTTTTGTAATCTGCTTTCCTGCGGGATGTTCTCGCCTGCGTCCCCTACCCCTTTTTGGCGGGCCTTTTTCTTTCTTTCTGCTTTTTGCCAACTTTCTGTGTTTTGGGCACTTCTTTTCGAGCTTCTTCCATACATGCTTCGTGGTTCTAGACTTGTTTTGTCTTCGATGGTCCTAGGCTGAAGCAAGGCACTGATGGATAGGTACCCGCCTTGTCTTCAGGTCCGATAACGGTTCCCTTTAGGTTTTGTGCCCTCTCCTGTGGCGTAATGTAGGCTTGTCTCCCAGGTAGGTTTTGCCACGTTACGTGAAGTTTTGGGTAAGCCCTCTTTCGGCAACGGCGCCACTGGCCCCCTTGCTTGCTTTTGTGTCTTCCTGCCTCTGAGGAGAAAGTCCGGTACATTACAACTGTGGTCATGAAAGTCAGTCACTTGGCTGCGCTGATGCGTGACGTTGATTCCGTAACTATTTACTTGAACTTAATACAACCCTCTGACAGGCCAGAGCTCTCCAAGGGCTGTCGCGTCACCCAGTTTAGTTTAGATTAGTTTATGGTATTATAACATAATATTTTTTATTTTATTTATTAACAAAATGCAAGAACAACAAAGTGTAAATAAAAGTTACAATGATGTCAAGGTAAAAAATATTTATGTATGCAACAGGATTACCTGATCCCTAAATGTGCTCTCGAAGTAAAATATACCACGTGTATGTGGAAGACATATTTTGCAGTCAACCTGCTTATTATAAGTCAGCTTGGAGTTATGTTTATTCTAGGTGTGCTTGCATTAAAGGGGGTTACAATTCATATAGGAACAAGAAAGTTTATGATAATAGGATTTCACCTTCAATATGCTAATTGACAACTTCGTGCAAGATGGGAGATCACCAAAGACGTAACAAGTTCAATGTGATTTTATGTTCAATGTATTTATTACATCTTCGTTAGACAACGGGCATAATTCAGCTACTCTGAATTGAACTATAACAATAAAAACATTCCTCGTAATTAAGTCTAACCTGGTAAGAACTAACTTACGAGGGAATATTATCAACTAATCAGTCGATATTAACATAACATATTTTTATTGTCTTTATTCGAACGTACATATACTGGAAATAACATTAAAAGACCTACATAAATACTATATAAAGTTTCATAAATACTTTGTATGAAAATATCTTAAACAGTAGCTACCAAGTGATTGCATTATTCGAGACTTGGCTCACCGATAGTCATATTGATTTCGAACTTCTTGACTCAAGATATATTGTTTTAAGAGCTGATAGAAATTTACTTTCTTCCGAGAAAAGTAATGCGGTGGCATTTTGTGAGCTGTGAATAAAAAATTTCGAGTTCAGAGAGTTTCTTCTCCTGATATACCAGGTGTAGACTGTATACTAGCTAATTATTTTGTAGATAATATTACTTGTATATTTGTGTGTGTTGTCTATATCTTACCTGCGTCTCCTATTTCAGTATATCAAGGTTATTTTGATAATATATGTAGTGTATTATCACCTGAAAGCAACATCCTAATAGGCGACTATAACATCCGAGACGTCACAGGAACCGATTTTGATTTTCTTAGTTCAACATCAATATGCCATGAATTATATTTTTTTATTAATTTTTCTAACTTAAAATCCCTTAATTTTGTCAGGAACACATACGGCAAAATTTTAGATTTAGTACTTTCCAACATCGTCAGAATTTTTGTAACGCGTGAACATGACTCAATCGTCCCCGAGGATGTCTATCATCCTGCTTTATTAGCAGAATTCCTGTACACCAAGCGAATAAAAAATGCAACAAAGTCACAATCAATGGATTACAACTTCTCCAAAGCCAATTATGAACAATTATATCGCGCCATTGAATCAGGTAATTCGGAAAGCGTATCTAATAGCTCGACTGTTGATGAAGCTGCTGATTCATTCTATAACATATTATATGCTATTTCTGATAAATGTATACCGCGAAAGAGATCGAAATCAAATTATCCTGTCTGAGTTTCAAATTACACAATTAAACTGATCAGGAGAAGGGCATACCACCGTAGAAAATGGAAACAATCAATTGGGGATGCTACGTATCATTATGATAAATTTAAGGAAATACCTGCTCTCACGAAAAGAGAGATAACCTCCGCTTATAAAACATATTTGCATAACTGCGAAAATAACATTTTAACCGATCCAAAAAGCTTCTGGACATATATAAAAAAATAAAGGACGTAAATCCGAATGCAATGCACTAAATTACGAGAGACAACTATTAAAGGATGAAAAAGCTATCGCGAAAGCATTCATGAAGAACTTCCAGGTGACACACAGTGTCAAAATATAACCTTAATACTCTTGCACAACACAATACTTCTGAAATTTTAGATCAATTATCCCTTGAACACGTTGAACTGCAAGACGTAGAAAAAGACATTAAAAAACTGAAACCACGGACATCTCATGGGCCTGATAAAGTGCCACTCTATATTATCAAAGGTTGCTCGGAGATACTGAAATATCCACTACAAGTAATTTTCAATAAGTCACTAGCTACCTCCGAATTCCCTACTAAATGGAAACTTGCTGATATCTGTCCCATTCCCAAATCAGTCGGTATGAGTAACGATATTAAAAATTATCGTCCAATAGTTATAATATCTGCACCAGCCAAAGTGTTCGAAATTATTATACAATAACAAATATATTCTCATGTTCGCTCAGTAATTTCTCCCTTCCAACATGGCTTCTTACTAAATAAATTGACTGTAACTAGTCTTGTTGAATTCACACATTTTTTGGCTACTCAAATAGACAATAAAGGTCAAGTTGACGTAATTTACACAGATTTTTCTAAAGCCTTCGATGTTATTAATCATGACATCCTTCTCAGCAAGCTTGTTTCTTTCAACTTCTCATCGAACCTTCGTCAGTTGCTAGCGTCTTATTTGTACCACCGTAAAAACCGTGTGCGTTATAAAAATATTACATCCGAGGAATTTGTTGTAAATTCTGGGATGCCGCAGGGATCGGACCTTGGACCTCCCTTGTTTTTGTTATTTGTAAATGACTTGCCCGGTGTAATAACATTCTCCAACAAGTTCGTGTTCGCAGATGATTAAAAAAATCTGTTGTAGCATTTCCTCTGAATTAGATGCTTTCTCCTTACAAAATGACATCAATGCAGTTTCCAACTGGTGCAAAACAAACATGTTTTTATTAAACATTTCAAAATGTAGTGTAATGACTTATACTAGAAAAAGGAACCATTTGGAATTTGAATACAGTATCAATGAAACACCACTGGTCCGAGTAGATTCTATCACCGATCTTGGTGTGACCATAAAGTCCAACCTCTCATTCAATATACACATTAAGCGTATTATTGGTGACGATTTTAGGAATCTCGGGTTCATAATGATACAAGGAAGCGACTTCTCGAATATTGATGTTTTAAAAACTTTATATACCACGTATGTTCGATCGAAGTTAGAATATGCTGCTGTAGTATGCCATCCTAATACAAAGAAGAACACACGGGAAATCGAAATTATAGAATCTAAATTTGTTCGCTTTTTAACATACAAAGAAATAGGAATATATCCTAAATTCGAAAACTACTTGGACCTAGTAAACAAGTACTCATTCCAGTCTCTGGAAAATAGAAGAGTAAATTTTCTACTATCTTTTCTACACAAACTAGTACATAGTAAAATTCACTCAGAAAAATTATTATCCGAAATAAGGTTGCACGTTCCGCAAAGAGTTACTCGACCTCGTAATGCAGTCTTCTACCTCCCACCCCAAAGGACCAATGTATTAGATATATCGCCTATTAGGAGAATGTGCACATTATGTAATTGTATTCTTAAAGCATGTCCAGAGTTAGACATATTGCAAGTGAATTTCATTGTTATATAAAGTAATAAATTGTTTTTACAGCATGTCACCACAAAACTTCAAATATGAATATATACAATATCTTGTAGAATGTTTCATATGTACAATGAACACCTCAACTAGGTACATAACCTGTTGTGTTCAATAAATAAAAGACCCGCGATCTGCCAAATTTTTATGTAATAATGTTTTGAAATTGTGAATTTTTGTCCTTTTTGTAGTGAGTAAAAAGTCGCAGCATAGTCTTGTAGTTCACAAACCGACAAGGAAATGAAGTATCGTAGTACACAAATGTATAATGGTGGGAAAATGCTACATTTTGGTGACAATGATCTACGTGGCTGCCATCTTGAAATCCACCATATTGGATGGAGGTCATTTTTTTCAAATGGCGGGTGGGTCGTGTGACATATCGAACAACACTAGAATGTTCCCAGAAAGCCATTACAGGTGTTAGATTTAACATATCTCTTACGATGTTGGAGTTATCTTCTCTGGGTGTTTTTCCCCTACCCCCCAGGTTTGTTAACCGGTTTCATTATCTGAGTTATCTAAGTAGAGGAGCGCGTGCGAGCGAGGTTTATGACGGTCTATTTCTGGACTTCTGGAGCTCCGTTGGGGCACTATTAAACACATACATTGAATTCAAAGAAATAATATGCAGTCTTCCTATAGGGCGGTAGCTTGGACTGTCACATATGGGACCCAAACAGTACCCGAACCCTAATCGTGCTCTATGTGGCTTCACTTGTGATTTGATTCTCGTTAACTCTCCTTTTGTTTTGTTTTTCATTGACTAAATAATTAACTTTTGACATACACAAAATACTTCTTTCCTCAGTAACGCAGCATGATTAACAATCATCATTGACACACATATGCTTCGATATACACAGTAAAGCAGTTCCACAATTTTTAACATCCGCAACAGTCCTGGTACAGCAGCCATCTGGTAACATCTGAATGCTTGGTTCCTCATAATCACATAATGCTGTAAAGTTAGCTGACGACCAGGGTGTATGATCCAAAATGGCAATGCCTCTCCGTAACGTACGCCGACGATTATACTCCTGACTGTGCTTTACCTCCACGTTGCGCTTTCTCTGCCGCTTATAACGCATATTTGGCCTAGAATCATCTGGATCCTCCCAATGCTCTGTAGGTGTGGACTTCACTAGACTGCCGTCTTCCTCAGTGCGACGACTCTTAGCACGTCGTGGCCATCCCTTGCTGCGTTTTCGCCTTCTCATGCACCTCTCCAACGGCTCTATTTTTCGTCCGAATTTTATTTTCTTAAAGCCGGCGAGGGCTGATCTGAGCCACCGACTGCATCCAATCGAGACCGCTCCGTGTTTGGCTGGGCTCTTCCGGTCAGAGGTGATATCTTGGGCTCCGCTCAGAATTATGCTTCCACTAGTCATCCATCTTTTAATGGATCCTGGCCTCTAAAATCTGCAAAATGCGTGATGACTCCCTGTGCGCCTTTCCTCGTAAATCCTCAGAACACCACTTGGCGCTGTCGGCATGCTGCCAACGATATCGATCATCCATCAGGGTCCTCAAATGGACTTTCTGGAACTGCGCTATTGCTCCTCCTTCTTGTAGAACATCCTCATATCTTTAAACTTAGCTATTATCTAAGACTTTGGCCTGCGATAAGTATGGTAAATTATCGACTTTGGTAGGAACTGAGAAACTAATCTTCGCTGATCACACACATACACTCTAATGAATATTTCTTAGATTACTATAATATAGAGGGGTCTCAGTTATTTCACCGCAGGCTATATATCCCGGTTCTCCCTATTGGTACCGAGAACCGTCGATACTTGGTATGTGATCATGTTCCACTGTAGGTAGATCTGATGGATGAGTGTCTATGCGCTCTTGGCGATCACAGTCGTCCATCTCGTGCGTCTGTCATCCGACGATCTTGATCCCGGCTTTCTCCACTGACGTTCCCAATTGCGGCGATCAGGTTGTCTTCTGCAAGGCCTACACGAGTCTGCTCTGATGCTTCTATCTGAAAGGTACTGGCTGATAGTTTTCAACTGATTGATCTCCAATGAATTATTCTTCTGTTATTCCTCCCGATGTTTATTGAAATCGTCAGCGGAAAACTGCGTTAAGAACCCCAATTCCGGTAACCGAATTCGGGTCTCCTTTTTACTCGTGTCCCAGTTAGTTTCTGCATTCTTCTGGACTCTTGTGACTCCTCATCTGACGAATAGTGTCGCTTGGCTCGGGCGCTCAATACGCTTTCTTCCATGCGGACCATCTTCCTGTTTCCAGAGCTTGGTACTGTTGGAAACTACCTTCCGACGAGAGTTTATTACTTCTTTCAGCGATCACTTCTTTTTTGACATTCACCGCTTCTCCTGGTGGTTCCTCCACACGTCCAACACCCTCCAGCTTATCCGCTTGCTTACTCACTCCAAGCCTCATTACTTGGCACAGAGGAAATGCTTGTGGCGGCGCGTAGCGTTTCATCATTACGTTGGTTAATGCCTAACTGTGTTAGCTGCATATTCTCCACGGGCGACACTCTTGCCTCGACTTCTTCCATAGCTTGTCGTATTTGAATGGAACAGTTAGCCTTCGCTTCTGCTCGTGCTTTCTTCATTTTCTCATCAATGATCGCTGACAACTCTTCCTTGTTTTGTCGCAATATGGCTGCGATTCTCCTAATTTCTTTGTCCACGTCTAGCCACCGTGCCTCTGAGTCTGCCATGGACTGTCTTAACCATGCTCTATCTGCTGGAAATGCTGTTCCTATTTCATCTGGACTTCTTATTGTTGCTCTGTCAATTTCTCCAGTACCTACTGCCAACGATACTCTTGCTTCACGTGAGCTGCTGTAAACGCAGTTCTTGTTTGATTTTAGCTTACTGTTGTTGCTCCATTAGTTTCTAGTGTAGCTGTTGCAAACACTTGTATTGCTTCATCTGAGCCTCCTGCTGTTGCTCTATCAATTTATTCTGTAGCTGTTGCAATCGCTGCTCTTGCTTCATCTCAGCCTCATGTTGTTGCCTTATCATCTTCGCTAGTAGTCTTGATATGTCTTCTAATGAATGGTTTCCCGACGTAGCTTCTTCTTTTGCTGTGGGTGTGGTCACTGTTTGACATCGACTGCAAATCCATAGCTCCGCCTCCAACACGCAATCATCGTTTACTCCGTATCGCTTCTCCCATTGTTTCACTGAGATTTCGGCACAGCTCACATGCATACAGACGTCATATCTTCTACATTGTATAATGTTCACCCCTCTATAGGACTGATTACAACAAAGACCGGCTACACTCTCACTGATGGGTGAATTAAATGTTCCATCGCGTGAGACTCCTGTAATATGTGTTCGTACCATTTCTGCTTCCCTTCTTCTGTTCAGTTTGAGCCAAAGGTTGCCGTAGTCCACACCTTCTTTCTTCTGTCCACAGGGGCAACCTCATTCCCGGGTTTCGGCACCAATTATGACGGTCTATTTCTGGACCTAGCTTGTATCCAACGACATGAAGAGCGCCCTCTCTGTTGCTGCGTTGCGCCACTATTACATAAATAAATTGAATTCAAAGAAATAATGTGCAGTCTCCCTATAGAGAGGTAGCTTGGACTGTCACAGGATTATACAAATGACTGATAATTCACGATATAATACACAGGGCACAAATGCCAACATTCTCCACTAAAGAACCAGTCGCAGCAACTAAAGGGAATTTGTGCTCATCAGTCATCAATATTGCCACTCAGAAAGTAATCCAGATGCAAGAATTGTTTCGCTTTGAGCTTTCGGAAAAGTCAGTTTCATTGGACAGAGAAGAAAGACTTACCAAGAGTTTCAAGAGTAGCCTCATTAAATAAGCAGAGGAGAGCGTGCATTCTGCAGTTCCTGAAAATTACGTACTACGAAGTTCTGACACGTGCTATATCTTTGATGCCGTGAACTGTTTACGAAAGCTAATGAACAAAGACAAACAATCCTTTGGAGATGTGGCCACCGCTTACGATGAATACGTTCCGAATTTAATAGGTGACTGTGGGAGAATAACTATAGTTTTGACAGTTTGAACATAATAGAAATTCACGATTCTTCACGGATTACCTGCAACTGGTTATACAAACATTCTTCTCCGAAATTCAGAACTCTATTAATTGGAATTTGTAGGGGCAACATTGTCTTTTCATTAGAGGAAAAATACATTAGACATCTATGGAGACGGTGCTGCCATCTAGCGCTAGAATTTGTTGCTTTACATTAAACATTTTTTTATATCGAAAGCAAGAGAATAACCTACTAAGCATGGCTTTAGGTGAGTGACCTTTTACTGTCATAAAACACATGAATCAGACGTAAAACGTCCGTGCTTTTTTCCCCACAAGGTGTAATTTTGATGACGTCATTACCCAAAATACCTGGAGGATTGGAACAAAACACTCAAGTGAATCATATTATTAGTGAACCCTAGCAGAATAGCATTAACTTCCCCTGTACGCTAACATGCTTACAACGCTATGGTTGGCCCCCGGACTATTAAAGAAGTTTTATCAACGTTTGCCAATTCAGTACTTGTTAATAGTTCTAACTTCAAATTTCGTACCTCATTAATTATAATTATGTAGGCACTTTACATCATCCTGCATTTGTGCACTACGATACTTCATTTACTTGTCGGTTTGTGAGAAACAAAGCTGTGCGGGGGGTGGGATCCTATTTGTATAGTACCGTCAACAGGGGTAAGGTCGATCAATATTTTTTATTTTTCTGTTATTTGTGCTAAAAATCGTTGTCGAAGTGACACGAAAAAAAATACCAGTAATTCTTGATGATTCCACGTTGAAACACATACAAAAGAAAAATTTAAATTATTATTGCATTAGAGCTATACTAACATACAAAGTGATCGACTTCACCCGATCTAGTGATCACCCCATTTTGATCACCGATTTATTCTCAGTGGAAATACAACTTTAATCCACGTAATGGAGTAAAGACGATCAAAAACGTAAACGTGTGTGCTTTCTACCATCAAACTATATTCACACAAAGTACACCAGCAAATATTTTTATTACAATTTCACGATACAAAGCATTATACATGTATTTCAAAATCCGAACAGGCAAACATACTACCAGTGACCGCTAAATGTCAGAGAAATCAATATTCAAAAAACATAACGCCCTCGACCAATGTCTTTGCTTTGCAGTTCAGTTACAATTTGTGTGAAATGCGTCATTTGATTATTAGGAACATCCAAAGGGACAAAGTAAAGTTGTTTAACACCTCTTTTCCGCAAATAACTTATTTCAACTTCGCCGTTAACAATTGCAATAACTTGGCCAGTATAATTCCTATTCCTTTTACCAGTGGAAAAGGACACAAGAACAAATTTACCAGAACGAAAAGAACTTCCATCATTCATATCCCCGTTCTCACTGCTAGTTTCCTCTTCAACATTGGCAGTACTAGGTCCATCTACCACAGCATCATCGTCAAAATCAATGCAATCATTCATAACAACACCCTTGCCAGGAGTAACGACAAGGTGTTTTTATCTTCGGTGCCATTTGTCAACGCTTGTGGTTGTCTCTTTTCTTGTGTTCATTAGATCCAATGCGTCATTCCAATGATGATGTAAATCGTCACGGTCCATCTGGGCAGCAGGAAGCTTTTTCAACACATCTTCTCTATTTAGGGGAATAATCACGATTGCTCTGAATCCTGCACCATATTCAATCCAAGTGGGATACAGATGATTTGCTTTGTATACAACACAGTAGCAACACATGACCATCAGCTGTAGCTGCAATCATTACACTGACACTTGTTTTAGATGAATCCATGATTCTTTCAGCATGTTTCATTCTTCGCTTGACTATTGTCTTTGTTTGTCCTGGATCGTCTGTAAAATTAGTTTCGTCAAAGTTCATGTTACTCAGAGAGAAACCTTCAAGGCGTTTCTTCAAGTTACCAAAATACTATATAAGAAGGTCCCTGCTAAATGCTGCTCCATTTCTCTTAATATTCTGAATTAGTCTTTCTGTTAGTCTCTTATTTCTTGCCATAAAATTTAAGAACCAGTCTCTTCCAGGTTTTGTTGTTTGTAAAGCGTTTTTTATTCCTTCAAACACGGTTCAAATACTCCTGCACAACATTCCTCGCATCATTGCGTTTCAAAGGAAACTCACACTCTCCACACTTCGTTAACCCATAAAGTAAGCACTCTTCTTCTTAGAATTCAACAGGCCCTATAAGATTTCCTTCTTTTCCACCCACTCATTCAAGGTTGTATAAGGTACACCGTACGATTCAGATGCTTTCCTTATACTCATTGCCCCTTTCTGCACTTCTTTAACGGTATTCCGAAGATATACTGAGTTCCAGTTTCCTTTTCCCTCAGCCCTAATCCTCTTTTAATAAGTTCTTGGCATGATAGACTTCACCCCACATTTTTTCAAACTTTACGTATTACGCCATCAACCATACAGAACATGCACTATATCTTTCGTCAAAAGCAATACAATGTCTCAGATCTTATACCTGTCTATTATATGTCCAAAAATTACAGTACGAATTATCGAATATGCTGATCAAACGTTTTAAATCTACATTTATAAACATGCGTCCAAATGTTACTTCTCTTTTTCATAAACTACTTCTCTTTTTCATAAACTATCAACCTACAATCGCTTTACACATTATCCAGCACACACGGGAAATGTTTCTCTTCCATTCTCCCCCAAAGATATTAACGTACTAGCATTTTTTCGTGTAACGACCAGATGGTAGAAGTACATAATCACAGTAAAGTAGTTATGATCGACTTCACCCCACATGATCGTCTTCCCCCCGTTGACGGTATGCGGCAAAACAAATAGTACTGAAATGTGCGCATGCGCGTTGTGGAAAAACCTCGTGACGCCTTCTGTGTTTCTTAGTTGTGTTGAGATTACCACAGAGTGCAGTTGACATAGCGATAATGGTCCTCACAACAGAGGAGAAGGTGTTTATCCTGGAGCACTTTTTGCAGTCATACGAAGTGGGGCGTAAGAACGGAAGTTCCGTACCCTTCCCACTTCCCGGCTCCCAATCCCTACATATGAGGCATGCTGAAAGAATCCGTTTTCCTGTCGAATGACCCGTCTAAAAGTGTTCCCAAATTATGGGAGAAAATACAGCAACCGGTATGCATGAACATGTACAAGTTGACATTTTGAACACTTGCTGTAGCAATGAACTTAGATAGGTGATATACGTTGCCTTGGTCACCTCGTATGTTCTACTGAACAATCTTAAAATCAAAGCATGGTTATGGTTTCAGTACTGTTTGTTTTGCCGCATACTGTATATCAATCGGTAAATTTTCAGAGAAGATAACTCCAACATCGTAAGAGATATGTTAAATCTAACACCTGTAATGACTTTCTGGGAACATTCTAGTGTTGTTCAATATGTTACACGACCCACTTGTCATTTTTTTAAAAATGACCTCCATCCAACATGGTGGATTTCAAGATGGCAGCCACGTTTATCATTGTCACCAAAATGTAGCCCTTTCTCACCATTATACATTTGTGAACTACGATACTTCATTTCCTTGTCGCTTTGTGAACTACAGGGCTGAACTGCGACTTTTTACTCATTCCAAATAGGACCAATTTAACAATTTCAAAAACATTATTACATAAAAATATGGCAGATCGTGGCTTTTTAATGTAATTTTTCCAGTATATGTACGTCCGAATAAAAAAAATGAAAAATATTTCATGTTAATATCGATTGATCAGTTGGGAATGTTGCCTCGTTAATAAGGAAAGTGGGCAATGCCATGAACCACATGGGCAAACAGTATTTAACACTAGATGAAACAAAGGACTTATAAACAATCTAAATGCAGACGAATTTCAAATCCTGTGTGAAGCAATACAGAAAATTAAGCTTCCTCACAGCACCTGACGTAATTTAAGTAACATGTTCAGAAAGAGTGAACTTGCAGGTAATAACAACATCAAGGTCTTTGGAAGAAGGAACAACGTTTAAATTTATATCTTTAATATATTTGAGTAAATTGAAACTTTGATATGACAGAATTTCCCAATTAATCTGTGTTAATAGTCCTAAGATCATGAAAACCTAACCCATAGTGGGACATTATGTAACAACAACATTGTTATATGGAAAAATCAACAACTGATGGTTCATATTATTCGTGGTCTGACATCTGAAATCCTAATTGAAAATGTTATACTGTTTCCGGAATTTCGCTACTTTCTTCCGACCAAACGAGATTTTTTGCTGTTACCACAAACAGCTCCGATTTGTTTCTGGATACTTCAAATATTGTTTCCGTCCTTTCATATTTCAACGCCTTCCTTACCGAACTCTTCCTTAAATTTTCTATCAAAAATAATTTACGTCCTATTGCGGAGCCTCGTATTCAAGATAAAATGAATGTTATGGGTGGTAACAGGACTATGGCTCACGCCCGTCGCGATACGAGAAACACCTTATCATTCTCATGTCTAAAAATAGCTGTTAAAAGAATAAAACAATAAAATCCTGTAAAAGCTGAAGGTGTAAAAGGTCTTCAGAAATATAGCTTACTGGTGTTTATATCCAGAACAGTCTAAAAGAGCTTAACAAATACTTAAAACTACGTTGCAATGATTATTGGAATGCGGTGGGTCCAAACGTCGCAAAAGATATCTATGCGTCAGGCGACTGTGTCCTATACGTAGGCGACATAAAAGTACTTCTTCACGCTTACTACCTTGACGAGATGATTTCCATGGAGACAACAGTTACCTTACTTTCAATTTATTAACAGAAACGTCATCCCATCATCGCTGCCATTCATTCCGTTTAAACTACCGATAGTATATCAGCATGTCCTGAAATGGAATATGCTGAATGTTAGTGGTATCTCCTTAAAAGGCCTCACGAGCTGCTTAGTCTGTTAATTCATTACCATGGATACGAACATGGCTTAGTACCCACGAAAAGATAACTTCACCATCAGTAGAGCAGACATGTGTCTTAGAGAGGACTTCTTGCACGAGGGGACGCTTACTATACATATTTTCAAGACTTTGTAGAACACTGAAAGAATCTGTGCAAAGAAGAATGTGATTCACGCCCTGAACAAGCGTAAAATTCAAAGGGCTTCATATTCAAGGCTGAATGTCACTTATCACCTTGTTTTCCTTGTGACAACCCTTGATCGAACATGTAAAATATAAGTAATTTAGTGCGGTGTTATCCAGGAAGCAGCTGTCCTTTAGTATCAATGTCTGAGAGGTGACATATGAAGAATTAAAGCATGGATGTATCTCCGATGCATAAATATTAGTTAAATATAGTATTAAATCTCATGTTCCTCCAATGTACTTTTCGTGAGTACCAAGATAATTGAGTTAATTGTTAGATATGTACCCTCAACATAGGTTCCTAATGAAGCTAATAAATTGGGTTCAATAATATTTTATTTCAGATAGTTTCTTTTGAGGGGGAAAGTTTTCTGAGTTACTTATGTACGTATTAGTAACAGAAACCTTTCATGGGTAATGTAATGTGGCGTATATTGTAACGAAAGAACCGTTCTACATAAATTACTATGATTAAGTCATTTGGAAGTGAGTTTATCTCTAAAACGTAGTTCCAACATGTATTCTTATCTCGAAAGCGTAGCTCCAACATGTATTCTATCGGCCATTATTTTTACCACAACTGATTAACATTAAGACGCACGTGACTCCAAACATTTTCATAAAAAATTGGCGAAGGAATTCAGAGATATGAATGAAACACATATTTCTTAGTACAACAAACTCAAGTAATTTGAGATAAGTATTTTTATTAAGTCACTGAAAATATACATTTTTAGTGTTTGAAAAAAAAAAGCACAGACATTAAACTTCCAAGCAAATCACAATATTTTATATTCTTCTTCAACTATCACAACTTCAACAACAAATACGTTTCATAGGACATGGACCAATGTCCCTATATTGGTTTACAACATAAAAGTGTATATATATATATATATATATATATATATATATATATACACTTTTATGT
>JAGDQP010000915.1:0-30238 GCA_022664845.1 Lepisma saccharinum | reverse complement strand
ATTGTTTCTATAGCAATGGTATTTATTCTAGCTGCGTATTACAATCTCTCAAACAATAAATAAGGGTTGAAATCCGCTTCATTTTCGTGGTACAAGGTATCCAACTTGTAATCTAAAATCTCTTACAATGGTCTGAAATTAATATTTTTTCTATCGATCATAAGCACATTAGATAATTGTTTGAAGTAGATTTGCTTCGAGAAGATAGGCATTATAAGCTAAAATATGATGTTATTTATTTGACAATGTTGCCAACCTGATGTAAAATTTTATTTTTCAAATGACACTATGTCCGTTTATTGAATATTCCTTAATGACCATAGATATATAGTGTTGCAAACCATAAAGAATATCTTACGTAAAACGTTGCAACTACACAGTTTGAATATTTTACCTAGTCTGGTATCTAAAGCTTGCAACACTGCATTATGCAGTTCATCCTTCGACTTAGAGCCATTTGAGTAATATAATTTTTATATTAGATTGGCAACACTGGCAATGCAAAGACATCAAATTTTAACTTTAAATATCTACTCAGTCAAAACAAATTGACTACAATAACTTACTTTTTACTTTAGTGTATCGTTAGTGAGTTAAGGAAAGATAATTATTTTATTTACCATTGTAAGAAATTGGAAACCCGATAACTAGAAAATGAAGCACATTTCGACTCTGCTGATACAATTTATCTTTCCTCTTTGGTCGATCGGAATACGTTCTAAGAATATTTGTCTTCATTTTCAAACACCTTCTACAATCTTAAATTAATTATAGAAATTTTGTACATGGTTGTCTGACGAATGATTATAGTATAATATAGCTTTAAGATATAAGTTAATTATTAATAATTTATTAAATGAACTTCCGCAACATTTCATTCCCCTGCTTGCTTGTCATTTGAAACTATTGTTTGCGTTCTTGCCGAAGATATTTTGATGTAAGGTTTTGTCAATGGTAATAAACCAAGATCTCTCTTGAATTCCGTGACATCGTCAATGTAAGTTGGCTGAAAGCAAAGACACATAAAAATAAAATTTTACAAGACATAAATGTAACATTTGCCGTGCTGTTGAAGAAACACATATTTTATCACAAAGAAGGGCAGTTCTTCGAGCGACGCTAAGAAAAGAGTCTGTTAGCGGCGCTCACATATATACAGCTAATTTCGGATATAGGTAACTATAAGCCTGATTTTGATGCTTGAGCTTGTATTTCAAAGCTCTTTGCAATACCAGGACACAGAAAAATAATGGGTCGGTAGGGTCTCCCTGAGACCCCTTAGTGCGGTTCGAAAAAATTAAGAATTTCACATTTCTGGTGATAGCACTGACCCCAGACCATACAGGGGGGCCGAAACTTCCGGAATCGTAATCTACGCTTCAATACGTTTCAAACGGTGTATCGCTATATCCAAAATCGGTGAAGGGGTTCAAAAGTTATGACTTCTTTTTAGCCCAATTACAGAATTTTCACAAATGATACAAAAGGGCCTCTGTCATTCTGTCTGTCTTTTTGTTTTAGTAAAAAATGGTAGGTACCGGGGGGGGGGGGGGGGGTTGAGGGTCAATTGCGTGCCTGGTAGAAGCAAATTGATGCTTATTTTTTTTTATAGGAGTTGCCTTTTTGGATATATGATGCCTACCATGGTCCAAAATCGACCTTTTGTATGAAGAATATGCAATTTTTTAATATGCAGCCTTACAAAATTAGTGATATTAGTACAAGAACCCCTTCGGGGTAAAGAGAAGAGTGGCGCAAGAGTTCTACTCACAAAAGGAGTTATATCCATTTTGCGAGTAATTTTCTTTGTGCCACTATGGTGGAAGAGAGGATACTAAGTCTCTTAATTTTATTACAAAGCAAACAATTCCGCCATAGTGTCACAAAGAAAGTCACTCGCAAAATGGATATCACTTCTTTTGTGAGTAGAATTCTTGCGTCACCCTTCCCTTTACCCCGAAAGGGTTCTTGTACTGATTTTCATTTTACAGAGATATAATGAAATTAATAGTTTAGTTTATTAACTTAATGAGAACTGAATAACTAGTGCACAGTGATTATGAATAGGCTTGATTTCAAAGGATTTATTTAAACCTTCGATCTGAGCTAGAGCTGAATCTTCTGATCTTCTTTAAATCGGCAGTGGCCAAATGAGGCTAAGTGTTCCCTCTTGTATTTGGCTTCAGATACTACCTTGATTTGTAATGTATTCGAGCATTCCAGTACGTCATATTAGAGCAACCGTAGATAAAAAGTACGGCAGACACAACAAGATGGAAGGTAAGAAAGGAAGGAAGTAAAATCCAAAGCGCAGAACGTATCCTAGAATTGCACGTTTGAATACTGTACTTAAGAGCAAGAAAATCGAAAAAAAGTTAGATAAAATGTTTGACTAAAACGATAACAAAATTTAGCCAACATTAATTTAATTTCACCATCGCAATACCCATAGGAATTAAAACGTTATAATTTTGCCAATTCTGAGATAAAAATATATCTTTTTCCATTTAATTACTCGAAAGCTAGACTTCGGAGGAAAGATTTTGGAAAATCTTTTTTGTCTTAGAATTTACCACGGAATTATGTGTAGTTTCTATGGACGCGCACTTTCATTTACCCTCTACACCGGAATGTTGTAGTTCCCTTTGAACCTTGTTACTATATCTAAATTGACAACATACGTATGTGATAACTATAATGGTTTACCTTCGTGTACTGCTGTAGTGCATCTACAGGTTGCAAAGATGGAGCATCTTGTTGTTCTGGAAATGACGGAGATACATACACAGCAAGTTTGCGACGTTTAAGAGAGGTAGATTTTATTACGTTCTGAAATAAGTAGTAAAACAGATCACTATTATTGACAGGAAATAATGATGTCACTTGCGTTCCGTTAACTAGAAGGTTCTACGTATATGTAACGAGCTACACACCAATCGACATCACGCCTGAGCCAAAGATAACCCGAAGCTAGACGTTCAAATTCAACCAATCGACATCAAGCCTTAAAAGTTTAACTTGGACAAGCCTGTAACATTAGCTATTTATATGTAATAAGTCACACACCAATCAACATCAAACAGAATTTAACGTTAATGAACAAACGTGTACCATTAAGCTTGAATTCTGTTATGCAAGCTACACATTATGTAACATCAAAATGTCGTAAGACTAAACTTGACAGACTAGCCTGTAACCTTAAATCTAAATCACTCTTTTTTTTAAATATGTAACAAGCTACATACTCGTATCAATTATCATCACAGACGAAAGCTTAAACTTTATGGACAAGTCTATGACATTAGGTCTGAATCTTGCTATTTATGTATAAGAAGTTACACATTAATCAACATTAAACTTCGCAAGCCTAAACCGGATGAGCACATCAGACTTCTAGATACAATATTTTGAGACTTAAAAATCAAAGATACGTTGTAACTTGTATATTAATTTATTATAACAAGAAACCTGTCTAAACCTTCCTAGGTAAAAGTTGTAAAAATAGACAATTTTTTACTTTAAAGGAATTTAATGTCGTATGCTATTTCAGGAAGAATCATTGCCGGAAGTGGTCGAAGTGTCTAAAGGACACCATAATTCAAACTAGGAACTGTGGTTAGAAAAAGACGTGATGTTTTCTGGCTCCGTGAAAATTAATTTGTGTCAAGTTTTTGACTTTATGTTGTTCATAATTTGATTGTGAATTGAAACTTCATCCTACGTTTATTAGGCTAGTTTATACGCAAAGAAAGGCATCATTCTGCACAGTGCAAAGTTGTTGAACACGTCAGGTTCATTATATAATTGTGGTGTTCAACATACAAATGACATTTTCTATACGCACACATAGACATACGCATATATACCTATTTTGTGCTGCGTGGTAACATATGTATTCTGTATAAAATATGCATTATTTTATATAAGAATGAAATTCATTCATATTTATGTTAAATATATCAACCTCAGGACATTCTTTAAGAACACAATTATATAATGAGCACATTCTCTTATTAGATAATATGTTTAATGCTTTGGTTCTTTAGGGAGAGAGGAGGAACACAGCATTGCGCGGTTTAGTTACTAAATGAAGTGTAGGGTATGAATTAATACACGTTTTTTGCTGAAGCGTGTGTTAGGGGGGAAAATAATGGTAATCCTCATTTTTTTTAATGAGTTGAGTACAGAAATAGAATAGTAACACTTATATGTATTAACTATGGGAAAAGCTCAAGTTAAAAATAACAAATGGCCACATATTGGCCATTTTTATGGGAAACCCCATAAGCCAGCATGGCAGAATGAATTTTTCTAACGTAATATCTCAATTCATGCTCAATGTTTGTTACCATTATTTCCCCTCATGCCCTTCATTTGTCTCAATTGAATAATCCAGATTTTGATAGTATAATTGTTTGTTTACAAAAACTAGCATAACTGTCTTACGTAACAAACGCGTTATTAAGAAAAACATGAAACTTACCTCATAGAAGTCTATAATATCTTGTTTTTGCAAAGTTCTCAAATAGGCCACTTCTACATTTACCCTATCAAAGTGATACTCCTGGCCATCGATTTCTGTCCAATATCTGTACGTCAGATCTTTCATTCTCTTTGGTTTTTCCAATCGTCGAACAGCAACTGATTCGTTGTGAGTTTCGAACTCTTCAGTACTCATCTTTCTGATATATTCCTAGTTAAAATGAAAACAAAACTCCTGAGGAATGTATATTTCACTAAATGCATAGAAATTAACAAAATGCAAATGACGTTGACTATTAAAGATATGATGTTGACTATGATAGTTTAGGATCAAATATATGATTGATATAAAGTAATGCAAGCATGGAAATTTAATTTATTTATTTATGCCCTTAGTCATCGGGCTCAGGCCGATTAATGGACAAGGTAAATATCTAACTGTAAAATATATAAGCACTAGATCTAATGAATGTTCCTTTATGTGCATCGTACAGGGTAATTATAAATAATTCATCGCATCTGAAAGAACTGTATACACAGGGTGGGCCAAAAGTCCCGCAGCATAAGAATTTTAATACTAGCTGTTACATTTCTTGGACGATGGCTTCTTACGGTGGATTGACTGAATGGAAAAAGTGGAATTGGCTCCCCAATCCCTGGATTTATATCCACTGGATTTTGCTATATGGGGCTACCTAAAAGTGAAAGTTTACAGCGTGGAGATCAAGGATAGAAACCATATGCGTGAGCGAATTATTGTCGTGCGTGGTGCTATAATGCCCAACTTAGTAACATTCTGCGGAAGACGGGTGATCGTCTACAGTTGTTTTGACATTGGAGGCAGTCACATTGAAAACACATTGTTATTCCCATGATGCCGCACTTTTGGCCCACCCTGTATAACATATACTTGAAAATAAACGGAAATTGTACAAGTTTCACACATTTCTTCAGAAATGTTCGATGTTACTTCCTTTCGTCACACGACACACATCTATGCGATAGTTTAGTTCGCTCCACACGTGCCCTAGCGTGCAATAATGGTCGTAAGTGCAGTTGTAATGCGATCCTGGATCTCAACCAAAGTTGCTGGTAGTGATGGCATACCCTTAATGGGGGGGAAAATCACAAACCGTCAGGTCGGGAGATCTAGGAGGCCATGGGAACAGCTCTAAGTAATTTTCAGAACATCGCTCAATCCAGCAGAGTGAGAGTGCATCGTTCACGTAGCGACGAACTGTAGTGTACTAATGCGGCACTGTCCATGGACCAGTTCCCTTAAACTGTCGATTCCATCGCAGAATGCTTTGGTGACCTGTAGATGGAGTTGAAAACTGCCTCCTGAATCCACGCTGTACGGCAACAACGCAAAAACACTGCTCATATCCCAAAATACAGAATACTTTTTGCTGTAAAGATGTCATTTTGGAAACTATGCTTGTGCTACCTGCTGTAAAGGCAGGCGCCAACTTAGAAATATGAGAAGTAAAACTTTCAGATGTGTTCTTTCTTTTCATCATTTACACAAGCATATTGTATTTTTGGCTTATGAATATTTTTCTTTAAAACCCGAAGAATAATTTATAATTATCCTCTATGAAATTTTCCATGTCAAAGCTTTGCTTTTATATACTTAGGATAAAATCAAATAATAGCTGAGAAAAGCAATACGTTTTAATTAAAAACTAAAAAGTGTAACAGTTTCACCAACTTACTAACTACTTGGCTTCACCAGACACACTAAATTACATGAACAACACAATTTCTAACGAGAAAACTATCTGGTTCCTGATTGGTTCACCGCCAGTCAATCCCGTACCGTCTACACAATATGAATTTATAATTAACAACATTCGTTGATTCCTTTTCCCCTGTTCCTATTACTCCTAAGCATGCATTCCCAAAATAACCCGGCTTTGTCTGGTAGAATTTTTTATTTTTAAAAGTGAGTTAAATAAAGATTATTAATTGGTAAATAGAAAATAAGAGGAAAACTAAACTAAAAAATTTAAAATTCTACATCTTACACCAAATATACAAATATCTTAAGGTTGCTTAATAACTTATCCAAATTCACTGTTCATCAATTTAAAGTCGCGAATTCCAGTTCATCACTTTTTCACCTTCCACTTCTATAAATCTAGCTTATTTCCATTTTCTGACAGTCCTTCTATCATCCTGTCCCAGAACTTTCACTTCACTCCAATCCCCTAAATATCCCGTGTCTCTTATATGTTTGTATATAGCATTTCTGTTCCTCCCAACATAACGTCATCTTATGTTGTTTTATCCCCTTTCTTAACCGCTTTCCCGTTCCCCCCCCCCCCACATATCACATTTCACAATCACTGCAATGAATTCTATAAATTACTCCTTTTTCCTCCATAATTTTCTTCTCCTCTTCTCTCTTATCACTTCCAATAGCCACTTGCTTCCTTCTCTGTACGTTGAAACACCTCCCATCATCTTCTTCATCATTCTTCTTCATCGTTGAAATGCCAATAATCATCTTTACCATTCTCTTTATGACTTCTGTTCCTTCTCCTACAGTCTATATCCCACAGTACAGTTTCTTCTCTTCTTTTCCACTCTCCTTTTGTTCCGCTTCCTGTCTTTCTTGTCTTCCTTTTTTCTGGTCTCTCATTTCTTTCTGTACTTCAACCTCCTCTTATCATATCCATTTTCCATAACTGCTCATGAAAAACATCTATGCCTTCCTCTGCCTTTTCTTTTTAACTGTTAACCTGCCTAATCCTTTCTTCCATGTTGCTTATGAAGTTTCTCTTCGTCGAGTAATCCACATCACTCCTAGCTTGGCAATAGTTCCCGGTCGTACAACATTTTGATACCATTCCGTGTATATATTTCCTCTCTTCTTTCTTACAACTAGGTGCAACTGCCAGTGAGTTGAAAACTCAGTTGAGTTATAAGTCTTGAACCTCTACAGTCAAGAAAAGAACTACTAAAATTTGACCCAAGTTTCGGAGAAATAGGATTGGAAAAATGTGTATATACTTACTCCCATTTTTTCCATAAAAGATTCAATCCTTCGATCGAGATAAGAAGGCGGACGATCTGATTGAAGGAAGATTCTAAATCCTTGCCCACAGTATGTTCTCCTAACTCCGCTAACCACAATATATCCCAATTGTTCCTAAAAATAATAATAAGATATTTACAAATCATACACAACTTCCATAATCTGACATTGGAAAGTAGAATATTCAGTAAGTATACCTGACTTAAGTAAGTACACCTGACCTAATATGTGTACGTTATTCTGATCAAATAAGTGCCATATAGACGTCAGTACGTCGTTCAAAATATAAATGTCCATCAACGCGAGACTTTACAGGTAATTGTGTAACACAATCTTGAAAAACCAAACAGTTGAATGAAATAATTGAGGACTTGAATGCAGAAAGGGCTTAATCCACAAAATGAGGTAATGAGATCACAATCTACTAACACAAAGGGTTAAGACAAGCTGTTTTCCTGATCTCTGGTGATAAGAGATTGAAACTAAAATTAGTAAGCAAACTACTAAACATGGAGACTCAGTAAAAGCTATTGAGAACATAAGGAGGCTAACCGCGGAAAGGCCCTTACTCCGTGCAACTCGTCAATTGACTCTTAAAATATTAAAGAAAAGCAAAATTTCTTTCTTCCAATAAAATAATGTAAACATGATAACAAACAATACGGTTCGATTCCTCTCCAGATCAACTGTTTTTAATTCACTTTTTTTTTAAAGAAAAATATTTTTTCCCTCCTTTCGAAAAATGCTTTAGCTTCATAACTCAAATACACTGGCATAGGTTAGGTAAAGTCAGGATATTTTTTCATATATGTGGTGAAAACAATACGTACTTTAAACATTTCACAAAAATCACGGACATAGGCTAGAAAAGTCAGGTCAGATTATTTGTTTGTTTAAAGGGAATAAAAAAAATCCGAAAACAGTATTAAATATCAGAAATTATTCACTTCTTTTGATTCACTCGCTAAGCTCGTTTTTAGCACTGGAAGTTGTCGCGTACTTTGTACCGGAGAGACGGTCATGGTTTTCATTATTGACTCGTTTCAACAATACCAGGTCAATTCTTGGTATGGTATCTTTAAGAATTCTCAATACCTACTCCCTACGATGTTTCATATGATTAAAAATACTGAAAAAATGATGGGCAAAACTGAAATTTTGGAAAACGACCCTGATAATACATTTGAATGTCTTTCAAATGAACTAACCTACAACTTAAAGAACTCAATTAAAGATTATATATTTTAAAACCTGACATATGAAGTCCGCCATTATGGTCATTTAAATTTCTCAGCTAAAATAAACAATTTCAAAATCTCGAGTAGTTCATTTGATACGGATTACGGCTGCCACTTTATTATCAGGGTCGGTTTGCAAAATCTCACTGTTGCTTTTAAATTTGTCCAGTAGTCGTAAAAACATTTTTTTAAAAACAGGGATTAGGTAAAAACAGGCCTCTTAAATTACTTCCTTTGTGCTTCTGTATTCAACCTAGAATGAAAACATAAGAACAAGATGGCTCAAATCCTTGAATTCTGTTGAGAAGGCCATAAAAAGTTTGAAAACATAGAAATGATATATTTACACAAATATAATGTGCATTAACTAATTATATGATACCAAGAATGAAAATGAAAGAGAAAGTAGTTCCCGTACCTTAGTGCGGAGAGTGTCAAAGCACGACTCCTTAACAATTTGAGCAAATAGTTCCAGCAACATATTTGTTTCAGTAGATTGCACATCATATTGATAGTAAACTTCAATAGCTGAGTTTTTATGCAGATCATTTTGGACTTGCCGCACGTAGTACGAGCCTGAAATAAATATTATAAGGTAATAACAAGCATTTTTTTTAGTTTTCTATGGCGAACGTTTGTTATTGCAGCGATGAAATTATTACGACTTCCGTAAAGCTGCCACTTAATATGGCCTGATTTATGTAACACGTTTGAATACATTTTATAATTATATAAGTTTACGTAAAAGTACGCTTCTAAATATTATGGGTAACTTTCCAAAAACGTGGTAATTCAAGCCATTACTTTGAATTCCACAATGTTAAACTTTATAGTTTGGAACATTCTAATTTTTCAAGACCCAATCTATCGCCTCTTAACCTGTCCATAAGTACTGCTCTTACCGTGCTATAGAATAATCCTATTATTATTTTACTGAATAATTTTACCAAGCATACATACGAAATCAAATACCCTTTGGCTTGGCAAAGAGATTGATTGCCACCGCTTTTTGTAAAATTATCTACAACAGTTTTTTTTTTACAGTATAGTCATTAGTTTTCTGTATTTGACCATTACTTTTACAGTTTTCTTCTGCTGAGCATTTATGCTCAAACTAAATATTTAGGTTTATTTTTTTTTAAATTTAATTGTATTGTGATTACATTGGAATTACTTAGAAAATTGTGCAATTATTTTTAGTCCTAAAGTTTTAATTTAAAAAAATAATTTTTTAAAAATTATACAAACCATCTTTTAGTTGAAATTCCCTGTTACGCAAAAGCTGGTTAGGAAACAATGGCTTGACAGACACTGAACGCTTAATACATTCTTCCACTATACACACGAGATCTAGAGCTTTCTGAAAGGAGATTGCAATTATTAATGAATAATAACTATCAAGCAAGAGTCTTTTGATTATTAATTACCTTTTAATTACTTACTACGAGGGTGGTTTGATTTAAATCAAGCTGGCCACCAAAAGATAAAAAAATTAAACATGCTTTCTTTACTCTAAAATCCTAACTAAAATTGACTTTTGTATGTGAATTAAACTTGCACATATAAAGAAGCAGACGCCGAATCTTTGTACACGTAGTTATTACTTACTACTTGTCTATTTTTAACAAAGTTTTTCGCTTTTCATTTTATAAATTTTGTCAAATGCTCCATCCACAACACAAATTTTTGGTGGCTGTAAATAGATTGCCCATACAAGTGGCACTATGTTTCAAATTTTGATTGTCCTGCGTTTCAAAAGGGCGTCATATGTAATGCTTAAATATAATCTACTTACTTTGATCTGTATATAAATTTTGATAATGTATGACACAAATTGTGCAACTTAGTAATGATTTGTATTTTTGATTTTAATTTATGGAATAAAACACTACATACAATATCCAGTCACAAAGTAATATATCCTATTTTTATTTCTCCTTAAATTAATTGGTAATGTAAAGAATTTGAATATGGAGCGATTTGTCAAACCTTCGTGTATAGCCCCCTGCAGTAACAGCTTCCAAAGTCAACAGATGGCAGCACTGCATCAGTTCAGAACATGGCTCACATCGACGTACGTACAAGACAGCGTGATGTGATATAATTCCTGAATGTAGAAGGTTAAACACCTATTCGAATTCATGAAAGGCTGAAGAAGGTATATGGGATTGCAACAGTAGATGTCATCACTATTCGACGGTGGGTTTGTTGCTGTACAGAAGCTGAAGTGGAAACACCGTTGGCTGATGAAAAGCGGAGCGACCGGCCGGAGGCTGGAGTGACTCCACGCAACATCCAGAGTCGACGAAATCATTCGTGATGACCGCCGGGTAACTGCAGAAGAATTGTGTCGCATACTCTCCACCGGTAAAGGCAGTGCGATGGACATTATTGATAAAGTAGACTACTCCAAAGGTTGTGCCAGCTGGTTAACAAAAATGTTAAACGCTGGATGTTGCGTGGATTCACTGCAGTCGCCGGCCGCCCGCTTCGCTTTTCATCAGCCAACGGTGTTTCTTCCTCAGCTTCTGTACAGCGACGAACCCATCGTCTAATAGTGCTAACATCTACTGTTGCATCTCCATAAACAATCTTCAGCCTTTCATGAATGCGAATGGGACCTTCCGCATTCAGGAATTACAGCACCCTGCCTTATACGTACGTCGATGTGAGCCTCTTTTTTATCTGTTGACTTAGGAATCTGTTACTGCAGTGGGCTATACACGAAGGTTTGAAGAATCACTCCAAATTCATTTTTTTCACATTACCGACTTATTTAAAGAGGAAAAAAAAGTAGGATGCATTACTTTCTGACAGTTACTCGTATATTTCTGAATTAGAGCAGCCACCGGCTTAGTGAAAAATGAAAAAAGCATGGACTCAACTCAACGAATGTCTAGTTTTCCAAGGAACAGTCCCTATTACTTCTTTCCCTATCTTTCGGGAGCCTGATATTTATTGTTGCTTTCTTTGGAACTATAAGGACCCACTAAATACAGACTATGTAAAAAAAAATGTTCACACCAACAGTTAATGAGCCCATTATTATCAGATTTTCTTTCTTATTGGGATAAATATTCTTATGATGATCATCGTTTTGAAGTTACGTTTAAATAACATTGACAAAAAGCTACATATATAGAAACTTACAAAAAAAAGATATATTAATTCCAACAGAAGATAAAACGCGAATTACAATTTGCATATTCTTGAAAAGGTTAAAACCACGTTAGAATGTACGTCACCGGCAAAGTGAAATGACTGAAAATTACATAAGGACTAGTGATTCCACGGCTGGTCTTTAGATACTCCACAGTATGATTAGATTAAGTGCTCTGCACGAGCAATACCGAGCTATTTTCAATTTTGGCACATGGTTAACACTAAGTTAATATTAAAAATAATTTATTGAATGACCCTCGTATTTTTCTTGTATTGAAAAAGGAAATATCGATTGCCAGAAAGTTTGATTTATTAAATACTAATATCTGCAACGATAAATAGGCTCCAAACTCTCACATTATAGCATATAATGGTAAAGTTGCAAGTTTGAGATAAACATATAAGTCTGTAACCTTGCTATAAGCATGATAAATGCAACAAGCTACTGAAGACGACAAGTGAAAATCTGTCGCTTTTAATCAGCTCTGTTACAATGCGTGAGGTTGACTTCAAACATCTCACCCATGTTACATATTGAAAAACAATTTCCATAAAACTGCTTGCTTTAATTCATGTCTGAAACTAAAGTTTGATTTGAAGGACAATGTTTTCCTCAACAAATTATATATTGAGGAAACATCATATCAATAGTGAATACAGAATCTCTTGAAATTCACAAGTAAAAAATAGATTCATAAAATGTTAATGTACACCCACCTGTTTATTAACATTCCCATGTATTAGACACTCAATATGAAGTCTACTCAACATTTGAGGTATGAAAGCAGAGAGCTTCTCACTCGTGACATCTGAAACAATATACAGAAAAATCTAGGACTCTGTACTGTATATAGTTAAAACACATTAGAAATGCTGCTCTTCTATTAGAAACTGCTTATAATTGTACCGGTAGTTATTTTCTTTAAATATAACCATTATCTAAATAACACACTGTTTGTTTGGCTGAATTTAGTAGTATTAAATGCAGGAAAGGAACTGTCATGAAATGGATCAGTCACGTTACATGGTTTAATGCCAATAGAATTCTACGATTAGTCGGTTTAGCCAAAACAGTGTCTTCTTCTCTTAATAACTCGACTTAAACATCACATTAGGTTAGCAAATGAAAGAAACATTCTGTAAAAACGAAAATGTTTTTCTGATGTGATGCAAAGATTAGAAGCATTCAGTATGTCCTAGAAAGAGACTAAGAGGGTTCAAAGCGACGAAAAGGATAGCTGGTTACAAAATATCGTCTCATCTTTGGATCATATGTTGTCGTCACATAGTAAAGTAAGATATGCCTACCAAACTTTACCGGTGTTTCCAAACTCTTTCATTTGAATTTGAATTTATTTATGGTGGTTTGGCATCTTTGACTTAGGCCGTGATAGGTTAGGTAGACTATGGTGAACGTATTGGGCAGGGTCTTACTTAAGGTACCAGCTCGGGACTCGCTGAGTAAAACTGAGGGAAACTCTGGAAAACCACAGTCCGGATGGTCACCGCGGAGTTCGAACCAGCGTTCCTAACCACTGTCGATCGGAAACCCATGACATAATCATCTGGACCACGAGGCCTCATAGCTTAAGGAGAGTGAAACTTCAGGAGAAAGTAATGGAAGCTTCGACACTTGGCTTCGGATGGTCTATGCGGAATATCAAGTATAGCGAGCAGTGCCGGAGGCGGATGAGTAGCGAATTGTCAGGAGGTCAGGGGCCTCCCCAGGATTTGGAGGTGATGGATAAGACAAGGCGAATCTGCGAGAGACTACTTCCAAGTGGAAAGTACGCCGGAGAAGATTGTCTAGATGACTTCTGATGGAGTGAAGATACTACAGGTCTTTCTCGGATTTGAAGATCAGCCTGGTGATGTATGGGTTGTCCGTGGGATGGAGATTTGGTGATTGAGCGGAATCATGTGTTGCTTAGTGATTGCTGAAGTGGTATGGTTTGCTTTTTCAGGAAGAGGGAGTGAGTGCTGTTGTCAGCAGATACGAATTTAAATTGGAATTATCAAATAAATCAGTTAAAGGCATTGTTGTTAAATTCGGTTGGAATTTAAAATAGAATTTTCTGATAAAAAACAACAACGAAAAATATCGTTAGTAATTTTATAAGTTTGTGATGTTTATCCTGTGTGAATGATGTCTGTAATTGACGAATTGTTTAAAGTACGTAATTACTGGGAATTACACATATGGAACCATTACGAGAAATACACGTGAAGAATTATATGTGATATCTTAATTGTATTGAAAGAAGAGTTATTAAATATGTGTTGGTGCCCATGTTTTACCTATCAGAACAATGTGTGTTTTCCTTTCTGCTGATTTGAGAGATGGCTTCTGCTTTTAGTATAGCATCATTGGACGTAGGACCGTATTGCTTGAACTGATGATTACTTCTGTTTCAAAGAATCGATTAACGGTTTTAATAGTTTTCACTTTATTTATGAAATATAGCAGATACAATAGCACTACTTGTAATGTTTCTGGCGAAGTGCTAGTAAGATAATGTACATAGTGTCAACGAACATTATATTTACATTTTTTATAGAGTGCTACTATTGTGACGTTTATGTACCTTGAAACCTTGCAAGGAACCGAGTTGCAGCTTTCTTATTTTCATTTCTAGTTCATTTACTGTACTTTGTAACGGCAGATCAGTGACAAGAACGAGTACCTATGTTACTTTCTGAAAGCAGTAAATATTACGTACATGCTGTGGCAGCTTGTATACAAGAATTATATATATTTGCGAAAAAAATATGGGATATCAGGATAATGAATGAAAAGTTCACCTTTTCAATTTTCTGCACTATCCGCTCGACTACTTTTCTCTGGTCCTTCTGTTAATATATATCAATATACTTTTTGTAGCAGGCTCTTCCCTTTCATTGTCTTGTTCACACATAAGAAACAACTTGTTTTATTTGGTATGTTTGCACAACTGCACTGCAATTGGCTATTCATTATGTGCTTTATGTAGTCAGTTACAGCTTCTGTGTTATTCGCGCGCAAAATTTACCTTATTCGGTGCATATTCCTTCCTTTGACTTACGGCACTTTCACACATTGTATTATTCTGGTATTTTGTAGGGGGATTGTCCCCTCATATCGTTTTTTGCCGAAAAAATGTATCCTAATTTTAACCCTTCTACAAACCTGCAAAGTTTCTAGGAAATCGCAGAGGGACATTTTGTGTTTTAACACTTCCACATTTTGCCATTTTTTAACTTGATAGGGGATTGCTCCCTCAAACTGTTTTTGGACCGAAACAAAATTTTACGTGCCTACTTATTTTAACCTCTCTACAAACGTGCAAAGTTTTAAGGAAATCAGAGGAAATTAGATAATGTTCCATGTGAGTCGTATCATTTTAATGTCATTTTATGACATGGCTTTGGAAACAATCCTGAAAATATCTGATACACGTCCAATACGTATCCACGAGTAACACAACACATCTCTTGTCGAGTACCACCAGATTGGTACGAAAACAAATAAAGAAATTAGTTTTAATGGTTTCTTTTTTACACGATAAACTGAATTAACATGTCCTTGACATAACGTTACTGATAACTTTGATACCCAAAAATTGATCTTAATTTCAGTCCATCTAGAAATACAATACACAGGTAGGTTTAGTTACACAGAAAGCAGCAGAACCTTTTATTAATAGATAGGAATTCAATAAGAAAATTACTGTCTCACTGAAGCAAATGTGAGTAACATGAAGCTATTATCACCCAGCATAAATATACACCCAGCCATGGCGGCACGTCACTTACGCAGTAGTGTTTACTCATATGAGTAGTAATTTGGCCGCTCCACTCGTTCGACTAGTACTATTTGTGCAGTGTGTTGGCTAATATGATCAAGAAGATCAACACCAATGCGAGATTCACTATCCCACTCAATTCATCAGTGGCTGGAGGACTGAATACGGGCAAAACCAATCGGAAAATGTATGTTGTGTACGGACCAGTATATGACCAGGTGGAGGAGACTAATGATCAGTTGGGGACCAGTGTTCAGGATTTGCTTACCACTCAGGACTTTTCTTACAGAAGGGGGGTCCATGAATTCTTGCCCCGTTCTTGAATGTGGGTGGTGACTACGTCAACAATAAGATAAGAGTTATACAAAATATTAATATAAATAAACTTAGGGTGCTGACCACCTAGCATAGGTAGGTTCTTCACTCTTGTCCTTTATTTCAAGTTTACCAGAGGTTGAAAAGAATTCCTTCCATTCATATGTTGTAATTGATTTAGTTTGAGGTTAGACGTTTTCTAAATAATGAGCATAACGGATACGTTGATCTTTTGAATTTTAATCTCTGTAGACCATGCAATTTATAATTCTTGTTTCATAACAAATTATAAGTACAACACACATTCTAATATTTTTGTTCTTATTTTCACACTAGAGAACATAATGGAATGGATTTCAATAAAAGCTTACCCTCTACTGCTGACAACAGCTCCTGGATACTCCAAATATGGTCCCAAATAAGTACAGATACATGGTATCTTGCATGTTCAAAAGGCTGTTCTGCCTTAAAGTTCTTCAAATTTCTCACGTACTGGAAAATTAGAAATAAATGTAATGGAGTATAAGATTTCTAAATCAACTGAGTTAGGCGATATAATCTTGTTCTAGCAAAAAGTTTACAAGTTTACAAAGAAATCTTTGCCTTCTTAAATTTGCAAGCACTTTATTATAAGCTTTCTATAGAAAGGAATAAAAATGCAATGAGAATCCACCAAGTGACCGTGGTTGGTTAAGCGTTGGTTTCATTCGTGAAGTTCTGGGTTCGAACCCAGTGGTCGACTTTTTTGACTTAGGTTTCTTCAGAGTTTACCGGGATTTTTTCAGTCATACCATGCTAATACCTTTATAAATAACTTTGTGTCCAATTTCTGTCCCACATCTTTTTCCCTACCTTATCTCAGCCAGAGGCAAAGATGCCTAAAGATAATAAATTCAATTCAATTTTATTCAAAGAGGATAAATAAACAAACGAACTTAGTCAAAATTAAGTTTGAGCTCATTTTCTTAAATAAGCTGTAATTGAATGGTTGTAATAAAATACGAGTAGTTAAAAATTTATTGCTGTTTTCAACCTTTAGATTTTTTATTTTATTTTTTTTTTTACTATTTTTTGCACGAGTTCTAACACCTTTTCATCTGGACCTACTTATTGTACCCAATGTCCACAAGAGTTTATATGAAACATGCTAAGCTGTGTTTTTCTTTAATAAATAATTTTCGCCTTCATATCTCCTATTCATTTGGTGCAATTCATTCCATATATTAGGCATGTATAAGTGTCAATGGCAACAACATGATTAGTAGTGATAGTTTCAGCATTTACATTATTATATCAAATCCTATCGCACGTGCTCAAGTAAATCATTTTAATTCACGAAATGTAGAGAGAAAAATCACCTTTAACTTGCTGAGCTGTGACAAAGATCAGCTTTTGGTACAAGTCCATTACTTGCTATGACAAAATAACTGTTCATAATCTTAAACTTCGTTGGAATAGATTGATACGTTATGTCCTAGTTTACAAACTTTTTCATTATTTTTTTATAAATTAATGGGGTATGAATAATACATTCATTTTTTTACTAATAACCTAAATGGCAGCTTCAACCGTTTATATTATTTGCAGTAATTTTATAGCATGCTTCTATTCAATTGCATATATACCAGGTGTGTAAATATGAAAGCGGAATTTATGTACAGAAAAGACACAGTGATTGGATGACTGTGTGGATGAATGCTAAGAACTATTTTATTCGAAGTATTGGCCATCGCTAGCGATACATTTCCGACAATGTGTGGATGCCAGACCAAAAAAAACTGTGTCTCTTGTGCTGCAAACCAGTCATCAAACCATTTTCGTAAGATGTGAAGCGTTGGTCATCAAGTGCGTGTCCCATGGATGCAAATAAGTGAAACTCGGAATGCGCCAAGTCTGGTGAGTAAGCCGCATGCGGAAGGATTTTCCAGCCAAACATCGCAATCGTTTCCTTGACCGGTTTTGCTGCGTGGGAGGGTGCATTATCGTGAAGCACAATCACTTTATGTTGTCTTTGGTCATATTCTGGTCGTTTTTCACGCAAAGCTTGATGCAAATCGATCATTTGTTGTCGATAACGTTGGGTATTAACGGTTTCGCCAGGTTTCAGCAGTTCATAATAGATCACTCCCTTCTGATCCCACCAAACACAAAGTATTCTTTCGTCCACAGCGATTTGGTCTTGCAGTCAATGTCGCCGGTTCTCCTGGAGTTACCCATGATCTTTTACGCTTAGGATTCTCGAAATAGATCCACTTTCCGTTACCAGTCACAATTCGATGGAGAAATGATTTCCTTTTGTACCTGGCGAGCAGAATTTCGCAAGTGGTTTTTCGGTTTTCCTGCTGTCATTCAGTCAAAGAATGTCGAACCCATTTTCCCGCCTTCTGAATCTTGCCCATGGCTTTTAAACGTATGGAAACTGCTTCTCGTGTCACACAGTAGCGGTTTTAGGGGAAAAAACTTGGGGGGAGGCAGCTCTCAACGTTGCATATTATATATCTCTCGATTTCAGTGCGAGCGGTCCCGGGTTCGATTCCCGGTGGGGGCTCAAAAATGTTGGTGTTGACCCAGCATCGTGAGGACAACTGGGGAGCTGTTGTGAATAAAAGACAGTGGCGATCACAGTGAGAGCTTTCGCTCTCCTCTCCCAATCCGTCTGGTCAGCGTGAGAGCAGTAGACCAACTCCGCCCTTCGGGGAGAGGCCTCATCCACCAGTGGATTAAATATGACTGTAATTTATTATATATATATATTATTCCACCATTCGTTCCAATGCGTTTTTCAGTACAAGCTCTTCGCAGAGAATGACCCAACAAATGTTTGTTTGTGTGTGTGGGTGTGATACCCATTAGTCATGTTCAGTCATTTTTTTTAAAATTGCATATTAATTCTCCTTGGGTATATCTATGAAGGAAATATGTACGTTTAAAACCTTTTTCAGTGTAAGAAAACAATAATTAGTTGAAGCAAAAAAGTGAACATTTTAATATTTTTCATCAGTGCATGGAATTTATAGAGGAAACTTATAGTTAACTGCCAAATTTATACTGGATGGGGATAAAATGACTTGATTGGATTTTCCACTACATAAAACGGCATTAAGAGTCCCTCCCTCTACACACACACACTTAAAAATCTATAAATACCACACTGGATATATTGTATAATTCAACACCAATTTAGACCTAAATAAGATGATTGAAAAAATAAAAAAACAGCAACAAAGATTTCTACTTTTTATTTCTAGGTCGGACTAGAATTTCCTATATTATTTTTATAGTAAGAAGTAAGTCGGACAACGATTAGCGTTCTATCGTTTTTGGTATAAGCTACTGGTGGTATAATTTCGAAATAACACAGCATTGCCTATAAGCAATAAATTAAATTATTAGATGATGTGGTCTTCCTTTTGTTACAACGTTGTTGATAGAGAAGACTTCTAAACGGTTTTAAAAACAAACAATACTGTGTTACATAACCTAAAAAACAATAACTACTTGAAACTTGTTCTAAGAAATTAAAAAATCGTCTAAAACTCGACAAAATGAAGTTCCTAACATACACTGTGACTCCTTCCCCCACCCCATGTTTATAGAAGAAGCTTATCATGGTACACTTCATTTCATGTTCAAGAATCGATAACATTAAACTTCTAGCAAAATAAATATTAATTATACTAAATATTTCAAGACAATTGTGGATATTTGTTTATCTTCACTGCAAAAAACTGGGGGGCCCAGGCGCCCCCGGTCCCAGCCTAGAACCGCCTCTGGTGTCACATTTAATTAATCCGCGAGTTGTTGTTGTGTTTGAGCGTCATCCTCATCCAACAAAGCTTGCAATTTGCTGTCTGCAAACTTTTTCGGTCTTCCACGTTCTTCGTTTCTCACGTCAAAATCGCCACTTTTATATTTTGTAAACCACGCCTAGCACTGTGACTTACCAAGAGCATGATCACCGTAAGCTTCGACAAGCATGCGATGCGATTCTGCAGCAGTTTTCTTCAAATGGTAACAAAAAATCAATGCTGTCCGCACATCGTAGTTTGTAGGTACAAATTGCGCCATGTTCAACGCTATTAAACACTACACTATGACATTAAACTTGTCTGGTTGTGATTTGCAAATCGTTATCAGCAGTCAAAACACAACAAGTGGCGCCAAGGACGCAGTTTTACGGTAACCACAATGACAGCTAACGCCGTCTATGCACAAATTCCGGTTTCATATTTACACACATTGTAATCGTGTCACAATACTTTTCGATATTCATGGGTCTAGACACATCTGCTTAGGTATTACTTCTCTTTATTCAACTTATAGTTCTCCGTTTTAGCTATATCTGGGAAACAAGACAACAGAAACAACTCACCACTTGAACTGGCTTTTTACTAGGCATCCATACAGCCACAATGCATTTCGCCCACATTATATTATTATTATTGTGTCTACGTATTATCTTTGGATTTTTACCCTGTTTTCTACCCCATGCGCTCCTTTAAATTGTTAATAATATAAGTGGCAAGCTACAGTTTGAAATTAATTAATCTTTTTAAGCAGAAATGCATTAAAACTTTTATCTCGCTAAATTTGCACGAGTGTATAATGCAATATAATACAAACAAAAGCAATGAATTAAGATACTTTTTATTAATACTAAAGCTCAGTTTGCTGCTGCCGCCATTATTGAAGAGCGATTCGCAGAAAAATGAATAAAATATGGGAAAATATGAATCCCTCAGATTTGTGCATTTGTCATTCATTTCTAATTTTAATTTTGTAAAATAATGAGAAACTAAAGCAAAGAATAATGAACAACTCAAAGAATGAATAAAGACTGAAGAATGTCAAATAAAAATAAAGTGAAATAAATAAATGCTTTGTGAAAATATCTCTCAAAATATAGGTAACAAATTCAAAACTTTTTCCAGAAAAGTTTAGTTAACTTTTTTATATACTATTTTGATAGCACTTGCATATATGCTCGTCTTCCAGCAAATACTTTATTTACCTTTGTAAATTACTATACGTTGATAGCAATATCCCCTAATGAACTTCAACATATTACATACGGAATACAGTCTTTTTAGTGTGACTTACCTTTTCTTTCATAACTTGAAATCTTTCAGGATTAGTGTTAAAGTCAACCATTTTCTGCATGATTTGGCGTAGTAAAACATGCAATTTATCATTAAAGCCATTAATATGTAACTGTAAAATCAAGCGTAAAGAAAATGTCTGAGATACCTTGCAACATCACAGATATACATAGTAATTATCGACTAAAAAAACAGTAAAATATTATACATAGCATAGCAATTTTTAGTGTTTCGTTTAAAAGGAACTATTTAAATTAAGATCAACGCAATGGTCGTTCAATGACGAATAGAGAACGTTAATCACGTGATAAAGAACACAAAATGAGAAGCAGAATAGTACATTTATATGATAGAATATAAAACAAATATCTTTTAAGCAGTGTCCAAACTTTTGGCTTCACTCCAAATAACCGAAACTAATTATCCTAACCAAACGAGACTTTCACTAATATACAGCACACAAAATGACCAGTATGGGAATCAAGCCCAGTGCGGGGATCACGTATGTAGAGTCGTCCAGGATTTCAACAACATATTTTGTCTAATTAGAAAACTCATCTAGTGACTTGCGACATAATGCGTTAAGTCCACCAACTGCACTTACGTCCATAACGCATTATGGGCGTGGCGATGGCGAACTACTATGACTACATATGTATCAAGTCATTACATTAACATAATTTAAGTAGCAATCGCGACCACATTTATTTTAGGCCCTTACATTTTAGAGAAACTCGTATTGTCTGGGGGTCCAGTAATATATGACAATGTCGTAAGGTCACTACCATTTTGTAAACTGTAGGAGAGTAATATAGTTACGAAGAAACCATTAGAAATTATCATTAAATATTAGGCTGGGTTTAGACTGAGTTTTATTGTTGCTTTCAAATCATGAATGAAGACTCTCCTTTAGGGACTCTGAGTGCTTGTCTTTGGAGACGGAATGTGAATCACAGTAATACGAAAACTAATTGTTGGTTAATTTTGTATGTGAAAATTGAAACATCGCGTTCCTTAGTGACAAAAATAAATTACTGTTATTATTGATTCTTTGCAAAATATTGGTAGAACTGAGTGACCTCCTTGCCCCAGAATTATGTGCACATGTAACTCCACCAGACTCTTTTACCCAGTGGAAGATCACCCTGTTTCACGAGAAAACCCTACCAACCTTAAAATCTTTACGTTTGAAACGTAAACATTAACCCTGGAAAACTGTAATTACACCACTCCTCATGTTATTCGTAGCCCGCGCCAAATTATTAAAATAATTGCTACACTTACAGTTATGCCGTATGGTGTGACTGTGAGCGACCAATTGAATCTTGCTAAATCTGCAGCGTACGAATATTCACTAATGGCATCTTCCAGAAGCGTACTATATAAGGACATCATATTGGAAGATTCAGGGTCCAGGTTTGCTAATGGGCTGAAAATAAAATATGAAGGAGCACCAGTTACAGATAAGATCTTCTGGGGTGGATTTTGGATACTATCCATGAGTTTGATTACAAGATTCCGTACCTAATCTTAATATCTGGCAAACCAACTTAACTCGACCTGCATTTTCTGGAATGTTTCACTCCTTTCATCGCAAAACCTATATTTAGTATTTTATTAACTAAATCAAATTACACACGATAATGATAAAGAACATTATTAGATTGTTTTTTTTTTTTAAAAAAGAAATTTACCTGAAAATTTCAAAATATACACTGGCTTTTGGTAGAAGATATTCATCATCTTGCTTGTACCATATTCGTGTCAATGGTGTGTCCTCCAAAATAATTGGAAATCGCGAACCCTGAGAAAGAAGCAGAAAGTGTCCCGTACATCAAAATGACAAAAAAACTTGAAAATTGTATGAATTTGTCAACTTAATTGTACAGTTATTTATTTATTTATTTTATTTAGACCACAACAGGAGAACCTAGTTACAATGTTCCATATTTTAGATTATTGTCACCATTAGGAGTACAATCAATATACAGAAAATTTTGTAAAATGTTATGAATTTGTTTAACATTCATGTTATGAAAATCAATTTCCCTTACTCTTTTACTTATGTCATTAAAGGTTGAGCTCATTCTCCAAGTTGGTGGCTTTTGCATAATATTTGTTCTCGTTTTTTTTTTTTGTTTTTTTTTTTGATAATGAAAGAATCCTGAATTTTTTGTTCTGGTTTCGGTTGATGGAACATGTATCTGAATATTTTAGAGCAGATCTATTCTATTTGTAAACGCTTTGTAAAGAAAAATAATTTCATGAAGAGTACGTGTGTTCCCAAGACTCATTATGCTAAAGTTTGTATTTAATATTTTTTTGCCATCAGTTCTCGGGTTTCTTTGTATACCAGAAATCTTAGGAATTTTGCTTGGATTTTTTTTTTCAGTTTAACTGAGCTATGTGCAGTACTTGGAGTCCAAATAATGGTAGCGTATTCAATTTTTGATCTTACATATGTCTGAAATAGACGTATGAGAGTTTCAGTCTTCCTTAAATCTTTTGCCATTCTTATTATTAATCCCAAATTTCTATACGCTTCATTAACAACTTTGTCTACATGAACGTCAAAAAACAATTTGGAATCAAATATTATACCTAGATCCTTTATAGTTTTGGGTATGGTAGAGGCGTGTTATTAATTTTATATTTGAAACGCACGACTGTCTGACATCTTGTAAATGACATTACATTACATTTGTTGACATTAATTTCAAGTGAGTTATTGTTACACCATTTGACTATTTCGTTTATGTCAAGCTGTAGATTTTCACAATCGTTCCATGAGTTGATTGTAGAGTAAATTTTTAGGTCGTCAGCGAATAAAAGTTTGTTAGGTGTTTTGTTACATTCAGGGAGATCATTAATAAACAATAAAAATAGCAGGGTCCTAAGTTCGACCTTTGAGGCACTCCCGAAGATACAGGATATTCCACCTTTGTAAACAACGTATTGTTTACGATCATTTAAATAAGACTCAAATAACTTAACCAGACCTGGGGAAAAATTAAATTGCCCAAGTTTTCCCATGAGAATACTGTGATTTACTGTATCAAATGCCTTAGCAAAGTCGGTATATATTACGTCCACTTGCTGGCCCTGGTCTAAGGTTGAAGTTAAGTAGTCAGTAAGAGGCAAAGGTTCGTTAAAGTTGACCTGCCACTAAAAAAAACATGTTGAAATTCTGATATTGATAGTCTGACATGAATACTGATTTTTTTGTACAATATTGATTCAAATACTTTGGCAAATGTGCATAATATGGCAATTGGCCTATATTTTTTTTTTATTTCAGATTTACTATTGCCTTTAGATATGGGACAAAATTTTGGTTGTTTTCCATTTATCCGGAAACATATTACAAGTGAATATTAGGTTAAAAATGATATAAAGTGGTGTCAATAGGGGTTCTTCACAGCCCTTTACTGTATATTGCGCAATATCATTAGGGCATGTACTTCCTTTTGATTTTAACTTTTTTATTTCTTGTTGTATTTCTCGCATTTCAATATGTGAGACAAGTTGATCTAATTTATCGCTCAGTTTAAGCGTTTCGGTTTGCTTGTAATTACCCTGTGTATGTTCTTTCTTATAAACACTTTGAAAATACTCAGCAAAGGAATTCACAATCTCGTTAAAACCATTAAAAGAAACAAATACGGTATTAGTCAACATAAGGAAAATGGACAAAAGCAAGAAAAAACTATGAGATGATAGTGTGGGGAGGTACATGATTCACACTACTGTAATGAATTTTTGAGGACACACCTGTAGCAAACAGAAGAAGAAGAAAAATGGAAAATATTAAAGTAAATTCGGTCGTCTAGAACAGTGTTTCTGAAATCCCAGGCCACAGTCGATTACCGACCCTTGGTTACGCTGATACAGCTATCCAACGAATCCTGACGAAGAACTTATCAAACAATGTTTCCTACAAAAAAAAAAATAGAATTTACAAACATCATGATTCTGAATCTGTAAATGTCTTTATCATTAAGTAAGCGGAGTTTGGGGAATGAAAAACTGTAACAACGGGCAGATTTTAAAGAAATATGTTTACTGGTCGTTTGGAAGCTTGTAGAGCTCAAACTGAAGCGTTTATAAAATGAAAGCCGACCGAGGTAGCCGTGCGGTCAGAGGTGTCGGGCGAGCAACTCCAAGATCCCCGGTTTGAATGCCGGCTGGAGCTGAATGTTTGTGGATTTTAGAAACAACAGTTAATTGACTCAAGACGGGTCGAAGTCATTACTTACTAAAATGGCCCCAAAATATTAAGTTTATTATAAAATGAGAAAGAAAATATTTTCCAATAATTCTGTGATATTTTAGTTTGTAGAAAAGGGGTCCTGTATCAGTGTTACCGTTCTATATTAAGTTTCTAGCACTGAGCTTTTGCGTGTAGAAAAGCACTCCATATAAGATTATACATATCACTTAACTGAAAAATAAGTCATGACTTTCTCCTAACAGAAACATTTCATTAAATGGGCTCTAGAACTGTTCAACCCTATTTTGTGCGGTGCGATCTCCAAAATATTAAGAAACATTTATCTAGACAGGTGGTCTTAAACACTATGATAGTGAGAGAAACTCCTGTTTTCATAGAATGTACTATCACACTTCCACTCATCTTCTAAGCCACCTACTGCACTATTTACGTCTTTCATAATTAAGGAAACGTGACACTTTGGCACTATTTCAGGTTTTCTCAAGCGCAACTTGAAAAGGACAACACTACTAACGCTCTCAATAATAGCAATATGTGAAATGAAGTAAGAAACAAAAATACTCCTTTCTTGAAAGTTCCTTTTTCAGTTGGTTCAATTCCTTCGCCTGTGGTAACCATCTTCTGGGAATTTCCGAACATGGCATATTTGCACGACAGATGCACTACTCTACTTTCACCAGAAAACCTTCCAGGTCGTCCTGAGTTCCTGCCAATGAGGCTTAGTTGGAAACATGTCTCTACTTAAAACGACGGAACAGGGAAACATTTATAATTCCGTTTCAGGAAAAAAAAATAGTCGTGTTGGTGATTGGTCTCCTGAAAGGGTTTTACTGTATAAATAAAAGTCTCCCTCATATACTATAAACTTGACGAAATCTGAACATAAAAACATCTTACATTTTCTTCCCTGGGTAATAAGGAGAAGTCCTTTGGTATAAACTCGTTCTTTGAAGGTAGCTTCAAATCATCACAGCGTTCGCAGTTTTTCCAATCCTGTAAAAATGAATACAAAATTAGAAGTGACAATATTGCAAACGTATCACTTTCAAAGAGATAAAAGTAGACATTAGCAACAGAGTGGTCTAGAGGGAATATAATGTATGCTTCTGTATTGGTGTCCGCAAATCCATATAGATACGCTGAAACAGTTTGTCTGCTTTGGGGGTTCATTTCCATCGTTAAATCAAAAAGGAAATGTTTCCATTATATTGTACCATTACCTCGTACTAACGTAACATACCTTTATCTATCACAATAATACATTTACGGCAAAATTGACTTCAGAAACGTATGCCTTGTTAAATTCTAGTATAGAATAACATATTACAGGACCCCGTTCCTGCATCAAGACTCAAGATGGAGCTCAAGTTGGCACATATTTTGACATGCTAACCGTGAAGGAAGATTTTTTCTGTCCCATCAATATGTTGGCTTGTTAGCAGATAAAAAATCTTTGATAATACCACTGTCGTTCTCTGGGCAACACAGACACAATAGCCGCTTGTGATCCCCCACATTTGCTCAATAATGCTAGTGCACGTGGAAATGAGACTAATTATGTCAACATAGAACAACATGCAGTTGTAACGATTGGTGTCAATAATTCACACATATTTCAAAAATATAACAATATCTATCTACATCAACAGAAAAATGGGGGATTGGCGCCCACTTAAGGGAAAATTTTAATATCTCCGTACTTTTCTATCCTTTTGTGATAAATTCAAAATGGATTTGTAGGGTGTAGTCCAGTTAACAAATACAACGAAGATCTGTTGAAAACAATGCACATGAATCAGTAGACGTTCATGAATCGCATCATCTGTGTTCGGGTAATGGCGCCCAGTGCGGTAATACCGCCCATGTTACTGGATTACGTTCAAATTACGATTCTTGCACATTATACATAAAGAGGTGATATTTTAAAAGTATAACTAATTATTTTGGTCAGTTACAGGAATTAGAGGCAATGTTGTGTGAACAACAATATGGTAATTCTACTTTTAACACTGAAACTTAAAGTAGCTTCCATGGTGCGTAATTATTGGATGTTAAATATTCATTAAAGTGTAACGAACTTGTTTTTTGGCTCAACGAAACAATAATTTAGGTTATCGAAAGTAAACAAAAAGGAAAAAGTACGTTTGTGTGCATTGTCAGGCATTGTCGTCTACCATGGGGAAATGTGCCCATAAAAGGCAACAATACCCTTCTTTCATAATCCTGACAAATTACCATTTTCACCTTACACTTTTCAGAAGTGAGAAGAAATTAATAAATATTTGACTCTCTCTATATCAATAGGTTCAACCACAACAATATCTAATACAGAACATAGCTATTACTAATATTTACTTTGACAACAAGATCGTATTCGAATTATAACCCAGTAGCTCAAAATACTTTCCTCCACATAAAGGACTGGAAATGCCCACTCACAGCTCTAGCTCTAGCATATGACACTATAAGGGTTAATTTGATGGGCGGCATTACCCAACTGGGCGCTATTCCCCTACTTTCCTGTACATCTCTGTCTACATCTATCTGAAAGTTAATATGTCTGTTACAAATCCACATGTGTGTATTGATTTACACCAAATTTTGCCTACGTGTTCCTTAGGTCCAGAAGAAGGTCGTAGCAGTACTTTAAGTCACCGGAAGTGACCATACTGCGAACCAATTAAATAAAAGAGCAATTCCATTGTTTGTAACAATGAGAAAATATTATTTCCATTTTTAATTTAAAACAACAATATGAGGTTAATAAATAATTAAGATTTTCAATTCAAATTTTAATTGTTGTAAACAGAGGAATAAAAACAAAAAGTTAATAGCCATATAATAATGATGTGAAATTACTTCAGATTGTGTCTTAGTGCATACGATTAACTTACAACAACACTGTGTTATACATAATATAAATATCTTCAGGGCTTTCAGATACATAAAGCAATTTTTTTTTATGTGGATTTATCGTAAAGCTAATTTTTTTTGTTATAATAGTAGTAGTAGTAGTAATATTAGTGGTATAACTAGTAGTAGTGGTGAATCAGAAAAATAAATGTTGATTTACTGAATACTATTCTACACCTGCAGTGTGGGCGGAGAGAGCGGGACACCAATAGTTAAAGACAGTAGAATTTCGCGACTCGCGAATTCCCGAAAAATTTAAACACTCAAGAAATTGCATGGAGTAGATAGATGGCTGTTAGTACTTCATAAAAATGTCATTTTTAACTCACGAAATACTCGCGAAATTTGGACATTTTACTTCTATCCACGAATTATGAGCACTACTCACGAAATTATATGATTTTCATTGATTAATTCATGGAAATAATGTCTAAACAATCGGAAAACATATAGTCTTCAAAAACCTATCATCGGATTGTCGTAGCACAGAGAATGTTGGAATGTAGTACACTTCATCCTCCATTGATGGCCACAATTTTGCGAACATACTTTACCGCAGATACGAGCTGCATTATTACAAGGCCATTCTATATGTGTGTTTGACGGTATTAGCGATGAAAAAAGTCAAACACGTGAGATCTCACGCTTCGTAAATCTCGCTATCGACAAGAGCTATACAAATTTTCAAATGCAGCCTCTAAGATATTATTTCAAATTTCTTCTGCTGAGCAATCGAACAAATCTGACCATGACAAATTTGGAACTGGGTTCATCATATACCTATGAAAGTTCAACTGAATGAATTAAAAAATAAATTCCTTCATAGTTGTACATATGTTAATTAAGATTTTGATACCGGTTTTTGTAAATGTGAAAGAAATGCACTTTATTTAGGTTTTAGCAGCATCCATTAGTGCAAGATTTATATCTCCAGTTTTAAATCGTCATTCAATAAATTATTTATTTTTAGCTATTCAAGAAATTTATCCTTCCACTTACGAAATTTTACCTTGTACTCACATTTTTTTTACATTTTACTCACGAAATCACTCACGAAATTCTACCTTCATTCACGAAATTCTACCTTGTACTCACATTTATTTATTTTTTTACATTTTATTCACGAAATCTAAACACCTTCATTCACGAAATTCGACTGTCTCTAGCAAAAGTACTAAATAGAATACATCCAGTGTTTTAATTAAAATTGTAATTTAAAGTGAACAAGATGAAACCATTCGATGAATCTGAATTTATTTATGGCCTTTGGACATCTATGGCTCAGGCAGAAAAATATTCAACAATGAAATTATATTGATCCGTATGGGAAACCGATGTTAATATCATACCGTTTAAATCGCATAGCGATTTACTACTTTATTATTTTTTAAGTTGCAAGTAAGTGACATGAACATTAACAAATCTAAAACAGAGGTACTTTAGCCTGTATGTAACCGTGCTAGTTTACAGACTTGTATTTTGAGTTAGATGTTTCTTATAATCAGATAAATCCATGTTTTGTTTATTTCATTTCCATGGTTGTAATACAGAGAAGAAGAACTGTTGACTGGACTTGAAAAAACAGGGGTAACGCAAATTGATGTGGTACCCGCGCTCTGCTATGGATTCAAGTATGAACGTGCTTTGTATTGCCCACTTCTTTAATAATAGGCCGTTCTTTAGAAGCTTGCGACTAGCGACGAAAATTTCGTAAGAAACAAATGAATTTGTGCTCCTGAAAAATAAGTAATGAAACTTATGCGTGAAATCCACTTTAGCCCGTGACACGTATATTGTGATTAATAAACATACCTTTTTACGTAGATTTCGAAGAAAAATCTACCTATTGAGATCGATACGATATCCATGTATGTATCATCATAATATACAGCCATTTTCTATCCACTGTTGGATGAAGGTCTCCTCCTTTCTTTTCCACATATCTCGGTCTGCTGATATCCTCATCCATGTAGCTC
>JAGDQP010000914.1:95534-128387 GCA_022664845.1 Lepisma saccharinum | reverse complement strand
GGACCCAATGAAAACCATGATATTGCGGCCCACAGCATCACCGTGCCACCGCCATGTTTCACAGTTGGGCGGAGACACTGCAGATCATACGCTTCTTTGGGCGTTCTCCACACATAAACACGGCCCGTGGTTTGGAATAGGGTGAATGGTGACTCATCCGACCACACCACATGTTTCCAGTCGTCAACGGTCCAAGTTGCATGGTCGCGGCACCATTTGCGGCGTGCTAAAGCGTTCTGGTCCCTGATGAGAGGTTTGGCCCGTGCAACACGACCCCGTAAGTTCATGTTATGTAATTCGCGGCGGACTGTGATTGTCGAAACAGGTTGGGGGAGGTGCTGATTGAGTTCCTCCGTCACTTGCGCCGCAGTGGCACGACGGTTCCGCGTGACAATGCGCTTTAATACCCGGAGTGCCCTGTCACTGATGCTTTTCTTCCGCCCACTGTTCCGCTTCCCCGATGTGGTTTTCCCGTGTGTTGTGTAGGCCGTCATCACCTTCGACACTGTCCCTGGCGACACACCTAACACACTAGCCACTGCTGTCACACTCACTCCACATAACCGCGCACCAACAATTTGCCCTCTTTGAAACTCTGAGAGGTCTCCCATTTTACACTACCTCCGTCTGCTGCAGCCACTGCACACTCCTGTTCCACGACGCCTGGCGTAGTATGGAGACCGACCTAACACACCACCACCAGCAGTCCGGCGCTGCGGTCGTCCCGACACCACTACCAACCCATACATCTGACGTGTTGCCAACTACAGGTGTTTATATTATTCTGATAAGCATCTGTATGTACGGGTTTGACTCAACTCAACAATACATTTTCAGTGACACCTCAACCGCCTTGCTAGTATTAGTAGTTTTTAAGTTTAAAATTACCCTGCGGTCTGGATGAACGATACGAGTTTAAATTTGTTTGTCCGAGACCTTCCCCACAACACCTCAACCACGTTCCTAACCTTAGTAGTTTCATAAGTTAACCCCCCCTCAAAATTCCAGAACCAACCCTGATATTTGGATGATTGATACAGATTTGAATCCATCCTGCCGAGACCTTGCCAAAGATATCTCAACCACCTTCTTAGCCCTAGTAGTTCCTGAGTTGAAAGTTGTCGACAAAACAACAAACAGACAAAGGGACGCATAAGGCTTCTCAGCACCTGCTGCTGAAGCCTAAAAGGTAAAGAAAGGTATTTTAGCTCCGAATGCGTTATACTTGTTATTTGTCGATAAAATTATAAATAACTTACGACCATATTTTGTTCGTGGCTCCGACTCGTATCCTCATTAGTAAAACGTTGACATTTTCTGTATCACCTCAACGGAACACGAAGTTCATTACTTATGCAGTATGTAAACGTGTTAGATACACACGTCAAGATAATGTACTTACAATGGAGCGTGAAAAGACTGCTTTTCGCTCTTTGCTGTTAAAATCTACCACACATTCTCAGAATCTCTTTTGGCGAAAGGAAGTACGCTCTCTGTATTCTAATTAGAAGGTAGGGGCTGCACGTGCCACGTGACTTTGAACTCAACAACATTAATCAACTTAAAGATTAGCTTGTTTCGTAGAGCAATGTAAGACTTTTTATTATATAGGTGAAATTATGATGTGATTAAAATTATTTATCTTTTAACTGTTGTTTTATCAGAAAGTAAGTATTATTTAGGTTTTCAATTAATTTTAAAAATATTGAGAAATTAATGTTTACTTAACAAAGCGAAGAATGAATTCTGGATATTTTAAAGCATGATAATAAAAAGAGAATATGTTAAACTGGAATAACGAAAAGTTAATTATAATCTAACCGAGCTAACATGAAGTTACCACTATAAGGCAAAACGTTTTCTAACCGAGACTTGACCCGTTGGAGACAATTTTGTATATAACTGACTGACTAAAATTGCTTTCTGTTAATTCGATAACATGTAATCTTTATCTACAGATATTATATATGTAGTAAATAAAAATATCCGCAAACTATCTTATATACATCTTTAAAAATATAATTTCAACTCACTTTCGATTTTAATTTAAAGAAGATTTCTTTTAATGTCTAGAACTGGTAACAACAATACTAGTAATATAGTACTATTAACTTATCCAATCCTCCAAGGAGTTACATTGCAGAAAATAATAGCAAAATAAGTATATAGTTACGTAAAACAGATTGGTTCTGAACTAAACGGATAGGAAGATCATATTTGAGCTGCATGTTTAGTGATGTGATTAATATCTCTTAACAAAACCTCTACGTCGATTACTTAGACAGCTAATTTCCTAGTTTCATCGGTTACAAAATCGAAATTTTAGGAATGCTTAATTATCCATTTCTGCGCATTCTTATGAAAATAATTTATTAATCTCATTTCCTATATCTCTTCCTGAGCCTTCTTCCAATCTTTGATGAAATGGCAGTAAGAATAATAAAGCTTAGTTGGCACAATATTATTGCTAACACCGTATGACGTATATAAACGTCATATCTGTCCTGTATTACTAACACCAACTCTTACGTTACTTGTTCTTATAAATGACTAGAATTACAGTCAAGTGACTAATCATTACTTCCGAGTCTACTCACTGGCTCTCGTGGGCGTTATAGGTAACTCTCAGACGCGTTACGATTTTCTGTGTTCGATATGATAAAAAGCAAGAATCGTGGGTGAACAGAAAATAGGCATAACAGTGTTCAATTTGATTTCAAGATTTTAAAGATCTCTGTGATCTTCAACAGATTCACGGATACCGTTAATAATGGCGATTGATACAATTGAAACAAGTTTATAACTCTTACGAGGGAATATTCCCAACTGATTAGTCGATATTAACATGAAATATATTTTCTTGTCTTTATTCGAACGTACATATACCGGAATTAACATTAAGAAAACACGATATGCCATATTTTTATGCAATAATTAATTGAAATTTGTAATATTTGCAGTGAATAAAATGTCGCAATACAGCCTTGTAGTTCACAAAGGGTCAAGGATATAAAGCACTGTAGTACACAAATGTGGGTTGGTGGGATAGTGTTACATTTTGATGATAATCAACGTGGCCGCCATCTTGAAATACGCCATATTGGATGGAGGTAAAAACATAAATGTCAAGGAAGCCAATGGGGTCGTGTGACATATCAAACAATACGATAATGTTCCCAGAAAATCATTACAGGTGTCAGATTTGATCTACCGCTTACGGTGTTTGAGTTATCTTCACTGAAAATTTGCTGCTTGATATATGAATGGATCCCGCAGAACAACTTTGTTTCTCACAAACCGGCAAGGAAATAAAGTACGGTTATACACAAATACGGAATGATAAAAAATGGCAACATAACCATAATTATTGCAGTGCGAAATTTGAAATTAGAAATAGTATAAATTCCTGAATTTGCAACGTTGATTAAATTTTTAATATTACAAGACTTAAGTATACAGCGGCAAACTGTCAGTAAAGATAACTCCAACATCGTAAGAAGTACGTCAAATCTGCCCCCTGTACTGACTTTTTGGGAACATTCTCGTATTGTTTGATATGTCACACGATCCCTTTGCCACTTATTTTTTTACCTCCATCCAATATGGCGGATTTCAAGATGGTGGACACGTTGATGATATACACCAAAATGTAGCACTATCCCACTAATCCATATTTGTGTACTACGATGCTTCATTTTCTTGACCCTTTGTGAACCACAAGGCTGTACTGTGACATTTTACTCACTGCAAATATGACCAATTTCATAATTTCAAATAATTATTGCATAAAAATATGGCAAATCGTGGGCCTTTTAATATTATTTCCGATATATGTACGTTCGAATAAAGACAATAAAAAAAATCATGTTAATATCGACTGATCAGTTGAGAATGTTCCCTCGTTAGTCCAGTATTATTACGATTATCATCTAATTGCATTGTACTGAAACTAATTTCACTAGTATATATTAACGTTTTTAGCATTTTCCTATGCACGAAGCTGCGGAAATGGATTTTCAGGTGACCTGAACAGAAAAAAAAAATATAAATCGGAGTATCAAGTTGAATAAAGAAAGAAAATAATTCTGGAGGTCAACGAACCGCACGAAATTCAATGAAATAGCAGCAGCACTCTTTAACGAGGCATTTAGGTTTAACTATGACCTGAAGTAGACACTTTAGAGAGGATGTGCGTTCAATTGTATCTAATTCTTGCTATTACAAAATAATAAAATATTCATTTTCAGCTGATTCATCTCGAAAATAACTGAGGAAACGCTTTTGTTCCAATAAAGCAAAACAGCATTAATGAAGCAAACAAAACTATAAGTCTCACCAAATTCTGAAAACTTATTCTTATCTAAAATTATGCACTGAATGAGTCGCTATTATTGTATTTTGATGTGACAAACTACAAGTTCCACTATTATTTGGTTTTAATAGCTCTTTTTCATATAAAATCTCATTTTTTCTTCAATATGTCATTCGCAAACACTCCAAAAACAAGCATGAAAGTGCAAGTAGATCGGTTCACATTAATGGAAAATAAGAAAATGTCTTGCTACTTGCTGTTGTCGTTTACTTGACCTTCTTTGTCTTAAAATTATTTATTTTATTTTAAAGTTTCCCATTGAAAAGAAATAATTTATGTTTACAGAAATAACTTAACTCATCCGGAACTGGTATTTACAATTTCGCTTTCAATCATCTTGCGCTCGAACATACTCACTGTTATTACTTGTTCATGTTTGCCATTTACTAAACTTTTGGAAATTGGAACTTCTGGAGAATGTACAGATTTTCGAATGCTCAGCTTAGAACTTGCAGCCACCACTACAAGTTCACTACTACTTCACCTATCTTCCATTTGAGTGTTTCCTCTAAAAGTTGTTCCAAAGTTAGCGCTTGTTTCAAAGGCAGGACAGTAGACCCCTTTTGACTTTAAAAGTTTTGAAGTTGCCCCTCGATACAAATATTTCCAAAGTGCCGCTGCATTCAACATCATCATGTGATTGTGCATGAGCATTTTGCTATGTACATTCTTGTTTCAAAGTTTTATGTGTAATAGTATCCGAATTAAAGGTTCAGTGCGGAGAATCAGAACCAGCCTGTATGAGATTTAAACCATAGTTTTCTAATGTTTCCTGTAATAACACGTTTTGGACTCAAAACGAAATAACGTCAATAACTCATTAGATTACATAAAATCTAATACATTTTCCTAAAATCAGATAAAATTTCGTTAAGATTTGTTACATAATTTTACGACAGTTCCTTTGAACTTCAAATTGTTGCTAAAACGAGTTATTAAGCTTTAGTACACATATGGATAAATAAACCTAAACTCTCGTTCCAAAACTACCCAAATCATTAGTTTGTGGCTATACTCGTTAGAACCGTTTCGAAGACTTAAAACCAGCTCCAGTAACGAAATTTAACTGGGTTTAAAACTCCGAGAAGTACGTAGAAAAACACAAGAGTTGTAGATATAACTAATATATACTGTCAGAAACACTTCAAAATTTTAAAAATATCTATTTTGAGAAAATCTCAATCTGTTTCAGAATAAATTCTATTCAATCTTGAGCAAGTGGCATGGCTCAAAAATGATAATTTTTTCCCAAGTTTGAGTAAAATTACTCTTAAAGAAAGTAAAAGATGTTTCCAAAAATTAGTAAATTTTGAACTACTTTTCAAAACTTGTAAGACATGTATTCAAAAGTGATCAAACACATACGCAAAATTTTGAGAAAGTTGACTATTCAAAATGTAACTGGCGAGCTAAAATTTGAGAAAATATTGATTAAAAACCGAGAAAAACATCTGCAAACATTTGAGAAGCCAGTGACTAAAAAATTGTGTCGTGAGCTAAAAGAAAATGAGAAAATGTTTATTAAAATTTGAACAAAATATACTCAAAATTTTAAGCAACGCAATAAAATATTAGCAACAAAATCTAACCGCTGTCATCTGGTTAGCAATCTTACGCTTTGTCCGCTACTCCAACCAAGCCACAACAAGTTAAGGCATTGTCAATTTCTTTCTCTTTGCCATACTTTAGCACCATACTAAGTCATCCTAGTCTGGTAGAAAATACCCAGCAAGAAATATGTCAGAATCTTGAAAAATAACATCTATCTACACGTTACTGATGACAATGAAATGAAAACTGAAATTCGTCCTTTCAAATACGGATGTTAGCTCCTCAAACTATAGCATTACATCTTCATTGGTTTTGATGCAATGTTAAAGATGTATAACATCAGTATAAAAACCCTTTCGGAGTTTAAATGGAAGAGTGACACAAGAATTCTACTCACAAAAGAGTTGATATCCATTTTGCGAGTGACTTTCTTTGTGTCACTATGGTGAAAGTGTTTCCTATGTAATAAAATTAAGAGATATAATATCCTCTCTTCCCTACAGTGACACAAAGAAAATCACTCACAAAATGGATATCACTTCTTTTGTGAGTAGAATCCTTGCGTCACCCTTCCCTTTTCCCCTAGACTTATATCATTTATTTTCTAAGGCTGTCTGATAAAAAAATGGTGCATAGTTTGCATACAAAAGGTCGATTTTGGACCATGGTAGGCTTCGTATCTCGAAAACGATAACTCTTATCAAAAATAAGCTTCGATTTACCCCAACTTGCTGGGGTCTGCAATTGACGCAGAAAACACCCTGGTATCACCCATTTTGGGCTAGAACAAAAAGATAAACAGAATGACAGACAAACCTTTTATCATTTGTGAAACTTCTGTGATTCGGTTTAAAAAACTAGTAACTTTTGAGCTCCTTCGCCGATTTTGACGTGTGATACACCGTTTGAAATGTATTGAAGCATAAATTACGATTCCGCAAGTTTCGGCAGCCTATATGGTCTAGGGGTTAGTGCTATCATCAGAAAAGTGATTTTTTTCGAACCGTCCTAGAGGGTCCCAGGGAGGTTCTAACCGACCCAATTTTTTATGTGTCCTAAATACAAGTTCAAGCATCAAAATCAGGGTTATAGTTCTCTAGATCCGTAACTAGCTGTATACATAGAGTGCTGCTAACAGACTCATTTGTCAGCGTCACTCGAAGAACTACCGTTCTTCATGATAGTATAGTGGTTTGGTATTCCTTACATTTTATGTTTAATTAAATTTCCTTCCCCTACTTCTGAGCCGGTGGATAGTTCTACTTGTTCTCTAGAATTGCATTGTTCTTGCTTATCACATTTCCTTAGACCCTATAATTAACTCAGATTGCTAAACTCGGTCTATAAATGTTACTTCGTTATCTCGTGAGTTTATCGTTTATCAACTTCCCCAATGTGTAACTTGAAAACGTACATATTCTCAATATACCTTCCTTAACTTTCGAGAATTTTCTTTCTTCAAATTCAATTATAGCATTGTAAGACATTTTGTAAATGCTTCCACTTTACACACCTCCACTCAATATATTAAACAAATCACAAGTCTCAAATGGATTTGCTGATTGTGTGCAAATCATTCATTATGAAAAAGCACAAACGCATACGCATACATACGCTCCTGTACTAGATCAAAATTTACATGAATTATTTGCAAGCCACATTGGCTAGTGTGCTCGCATACAATATACCATATTAACAGAACGTTTTATACCATATTGACAGATTCTTTGAGACCATATTTACCTAATAGATAATTCCTTTTCACAAATTGTATCAACATATATATCCTCCTACATTAATTTATATGTTTGCGATGCTTTTAAGTATTGTTTTATCATATGTTGTTTATGCAACAGGTATTCATCTATGTGCGATATCATATGTCATTCTAAGTCTCCATATATATCATGCTTCTTCTCTGTGTGTTTCCAGGGATATGGTAAATGAACAGTACATACTAATTCTTTGCACATGTAAATACATAAGACATGTACACTTTATGTGCATCAAAGTGAAAATCTACAACTACTTGAACGTAAATATATTAAAAACACAAATCTTAAACTTTTATTTATATTGCATAGACACATATATACTGACATCGAAACAAATAACAAATCTATGACCATGAGTAAGAATCCGCTTCATTTTGGAGATACAGTATTTCCAATTGGAGCACTCATAATGGAAAGAAAATTAAAAATTCTCAATAAATCAGAAACGACGCATTGAATGAAAATCTCATTTCCGGAAATTTATTTCTAACAAATTGGTGGATATCAGGAATGAAAGCACGTTGTCTCCGGATTGTCAATGTTGCCAACCTGGTATAACAGTATTTTTTTTTTCAAATTGTACTACGTCCATTTATTGGATTTTTGTCATCCTCTATTGATGATAAAGAAAGTACTTAAATCACACACGGCAGTGTTATAAACTATGGATAAGACAGAACGGTTTTCACGATATTACACGATATTTTATCTCGTGTTGTATCCATTATTTGCAACATTGCGGTGTTTTTACTTTACGTATGTTTTTATCATCACTAGGGGATGACAAATATCTAACAAGTAAAGTAATGGTTTTATTGTAGGCAAAACCAAAGCGCCTCCGTATATATTCAAATTATCTTATAACGTATCCAAAAGAAAGAGTTAAAGTCGTAGGGACAAATGGAGTCTAAGCGAATACCATGGTCTGCCAGTTACAGTCAAAGTCATAGATTTTCCCACTTTTGTCCATGACTATTCCAACATTGTATGGTTTATCTCTGTCGAACGCGTGGCTACTGAAATCTCGTAGAGGCACAGAAGGAGAATACTAAGCGATTGAAAAGAATATGCCAGTTTTAGAGTCACATTCATAGTTTTCCTCCAAGGTAGTTAAAATGTTTTACTTAGCGCACTCCCGCTTATCTTGAACTGAATTTACCCATACTGACTTTGTGCGGTGCACGTCATGTAGAGGATACTTTCCGAGCGAAACGAGTAGCAGAAGCGAAGCATAAGTTGTTAAACAGGTTGTATTTTGGGTGCGAGTTCTCTTGAAACTTGTTATTGGCAACCGTAATACTAAATGTAGAATAAATGAGTAGGTATAGCGTTAATTGTGCTGCTGCACAAATTTCAAACTATGGTCGAAAGGCATAAGATGTTATGTACCATCGTTTCCTTAAAGATCCGATGTTTCAGCGCGAGTGAGTATCGCGATACAATCGAATAGTCAAAATACATTTTTAAATACCTCACGTGTCTATTCCATTAATTTTCTTTCGGAGGATTGTGAACGTGACTTGAAGAGCAAAACTTTTTGGACTGCCCCTGATAAAGAAACTAAAACGAGATGCTATTCCTTCCAGTACAATCCAAATTACCATGGGGAAATAATTGCAAAAAAAAAAAAACAGAATTCAACGGAACAAATGAACAGGTAAAAAACATTTAATACTTTTTTAAAGCTAATTGTGAACACGAAAATTCTTCAATACGACTTTTATGTTAGGTGACCTCAGACTCGGATTAAGGATAGGGGTTGAAAAGGGTTACACCCCAGGTCCATCACGTATTTTAGAACCCCGCCAAAGGTAAATCATTTACTTGTACGACTACAGGGAAGAGAGAGCAGGGGCCCTAATAGAGTGTTTAGCCCAAGACGGCAGTCTAATGGATGCCGGACCTCCAAATAGCTAATTCAGTACTGGATAATCTTCAGTAGATGATTTAGGTCACGTTTAAACACTAAACAATTGGCATTGAACCGAAGTAGCGCAGTGGTAGAGCGTTGGGGTAGCATTCGAGAGGTCGTGGATTCAATCCCAGCTGCTGTTTATCCTGGCTTGGGTTTTCTAAAAGGTTTTTCCTCAGTAAAAGCAGGCAAGTGATTGGATTGCACCTTAAACAAAGGCGCTGGCTGACACTTTCCCGAAACCTTTCCCCTCCTCTATCCCGGCCTAAACCGTAGATGCTAAAATGATAAATAATTCATATTCACACTAAACAATTGGTGAACAAAATGCAATTGTTCCCAACCTGGAAGCATAAAAGGTTGGAAGGAAGCATATAAAAGTATTTTTTAAAAAAAATGCTTTAAATTCGTTAGGATATTTTAACTTCGGTTAATTAAAGCAAGGTTAGGACATAATATGATGTAAAGCCAAAATCGGGATGGTGTAAGTAACGTTTTGCAGGTTTTCCGTCGATTTTAAACGCGTTTTAAAGTTAGTGGGAGTACGTTTAATTATTTGGGAGTAATCCATTGGGGTCTGGCAACCCAATCCCTAGATTATAAATTATACGTTAAGTAAATTAAGGATATTTTGACTTCTTGATGGTTGATTATAATTACAGTATTATGTTAACCTGTTAGGTAAAGTTAGGTTATTAGCGCACCCGTATAAATGTCAGTGAAAACCCCGTATAAACCCGTCTGTTTGTCTGTCCCCTCCCCCTAGATATCAGCAACTACAAGTCCGACAGAGTTGAGACATATACCGTTCGATACTACACGACTTCAAAGGGTGGGGAAACTTATGACTTTGACTCTAAAACTGACTGGTCCTTTTAATTTACTCAGTTTTCTCAATTTTTCCTATGTATTTAGACAAGGTATGTTTGTCTTCCTCCCTAGATCTCAGTAACTAGAAGTCACAAGAGATGAATGGAATCACCATTGGATTTGTCATGATCCGAAATGGTGGAGAAACTTATAATTTTGACTCTAAATGTGGCAGGCTCTTTTAAACCTCTTAGTTTTCTCCATTTGTGTATCTCCTTGATCTCAGTAACTACAAGTCCGATCGAGATGAGCTATACACCTTTGGATTTGCAATGTTCTTAAATCGTGGAATAACATATCACGTAAACTCTAAAACTGGCAGGTACTTCTCAATCGCTTAGTATTCTCCATTTGAATATTTCTTTGTAGCCCCCGGGATCTCAGTAACTACAAGTTACACAGATATATTCTATACACCGTTGGATTCATAATGGTCAGAAACGATGAGGAAAACTATTAATTTGACTCTAAAACTGGCAGGTCCTTTTCAATTGCTTAGTATTATCCACTTATGTCCCCCCTAGATCTTAGTAACTACAAGTGTGACAGAGATACGTAATACCATTACTGGATTTGAAATGGTCAGAAACCGTGGAATAACCTATAACTTTGCCCCTAAAGCTGGTAGGTCCTTTGTAGTCACTTAGTAGTCTCTATTTGTGACCCTGCTAAATCTCAGTAACTACGAGATTTCAGTAACCACAAGTTCGACAGAGATAAGCCATACAGCGTTGGAATAGTCAAGGAACACCGGTGGAAAAGTCTTTGACTTTGACTCTGAAACTGGCAGGCCCCGGCATTTGCTTAGACTCCATTTGTCCCTACAACTCTAACTCTTTCTTTTGGATACGTTTTAAGACAATCTTAATTTATACGGGGACGCTTTGGTTTTGTCTACAATAAAACCATTATTTAGCTTGTTTTGACTGTACTTGCCATAAGCTGGATATGTTTCCTGACTATATTAAAAATTTTAAATAAAAATAAACGGCAAAATATGTTAAAAGAACAACCCACTGTTTTTTGTTTTTTTTAAATTACGGACTTCGGAGCGGCACTCGGAAGGCAAGCAGGTTCGAGCCCTATTATCACTTATACTTACTGAGGTTCTCCCTTAGTTTTATCATGTGAATACCAGTATGTTACAGAGACAAATACCTTAGACGCTACCTTCTTCTCTGCCAGCAGAAAGTGCTTTCCGAGGGACATCGTCCCTCAGAGGGTTGACGGTTTTAAACCATATGGCCTGTCTGCTATACTGTTTCTTCACACGTTTTTTAATCTACAAATTTATCCACTGAAGTTCTCGAAAATATTTGTAAATCTCCAAATAGTGATGATGTTAGAAATGGTAATGGTGTTCGAAGAAAAAATGTTACTAACCAAAAAAATAGAAGAACAGAAACCAAACGAAGATTTAACATGAGACGCTGCTAAATATCTTGGAGGTTACATTGCATTCAAGTGTCGTTCTATTGATAATTCTTTAGGAATAATTGCTGAAGTATGTAACATGTCAAACTCCAGCTCTCATGACTGGATATCTGTTTTCTCTTGAGGGAGGCTTAGTAACCCAGCGGCAGAATGGGCACAAAAAATTAGCTGTATTTGGAACTATATTTGTTGGATTTCATGAACGTGATATATTAAAACGTAAAGCAGTTATTAAACTTTGGTGCTCTATTTTGAAGAAACCATTTCCTGAAATTGACGAACTAATAATTTAAAAATATGTTAGAACCAGAACATTTATTCAAATTCGGAATTTGAATCAAAAAGCAAAGTCAGGCTCTATAAAGAGAAATCGTCAGTGGATTTCTTTAAGTGTAACATAAAGCGATAACAAATAAGTTCTATGAAAAGTGTACGTATCTTCGGAATTCAGACATAGAGAAATTTGTTGTATAAGACATGCCATTGTGGTTAAGATAGGGCTTTTGTGTAGCACTGAATATACTGGTTAAGACTGGAAGAAAGAACGTAGTTTAATAGTGATAAATTTATTGATTTCTTAAAACATTAATTTAGACTGACACTTTACTATGTTCTTTCAATATTATTTTCGAAACAAGGAGAAAGAATGCAAAATAAAATAATGCTCAAGAGAAACTAATACGTGAGTAGTGTTGCCGACGAGACGAGATTTAAGCTATCTCGTCTCGAAAAGGTGTATGCTTTGCATTACGAGAGCTCTGTCTCGTCTCGTTTTCTATAGCAATTTTTCTGTTTCATGTCAACACTATGCCTGAGGGAAACGCGCGACGTGCAAGTCCTTTGTGTGTGTTCGATGAACGAACCGAGTCCTCTACATGATGTCAGACCGCTCCAGCCAATAGCGATGTGAATTGCTAGAATGCATCCCCTGGTTTTCCTCACCGTTTCAGGCCATAGTGTATCCTACGCTTATGATTCGACCCTGTGTAACTTGTGGTTTCTGAGATCTAGTGGGCAGGGGGTGCAAGGAAACATACAGATGGATAATACTAAGTGATTGAGAAGGATATGCCAGTTTTAGAGTTTATGTGATAGGTTATTACACGATTTGAGAACATTGCAAATCCAACGGTGTATCGCTCAACTCTGTCGGACTTGTAGTTACTGAGATCTAGGAGAGAGACAAAAGGAGAATCCTAAGCGATTCAAAAGGACCTGATACTTTTAGAGTCGAAATTATAATTTTCCCCATCGTTTCAGACCATGAAAAATCCAACGGTGTATAATTCATCCCAGTGTGACTTGTAGCTACTGAGATCTACGGGGACAAACATATCATGGGACCAGTGAGTTTTAGTGTCCAAGTCAACTTTCTCCACCATTTGAGATCGCGACGAATCCAACAGTGTATGGCTCAATGCTGTCGATCTTGTAGTTGCTGAGATCTAGGGGGGGAAGGGGGGTTGTCAGACAAGATATATCTTCCATTATTCACTGACGTTAATACGCTAATAAATCCACTTACAAGGGAATGCCTTTTTGTCGAACAAATACTCTGGAAGCCTTTGTTGATGAAAGTAATTTATTGTAATAAATGAGTGGCAACTCTTCGTCAAATGAATATGTTTTCTTAATCTTTGATTTACTACTTTTTCTACAGATGTTTTGGTTGTGGCTGTAAAGGTTCTGTTGTTTTTGCCTTGTAAAATCTTAAATGAAAGTGCTGAATGACACAGCTACTAGTGTAGAAAAACAAATTTAAAAGTAGCAAAAAATCGAAAATACGCGGGCAACAAGAAACTGTTTTTCATCATGAATCATAAAGTAGAACAAGAAAGTGATAGCTATGTTCTTCTTGGGTGATGTCGAAATAAAGACTTGAGTGAGAGGGAACATGTAGGCTCCATCCGGACAAGAAAATGGCATTCCGTTAGTGCAAAGTGTTCAATTGTAAAACAGCTAACACTACTAGATCTATCAGAAAGTGAGGTTTGCCAGCACCGAGAAAAATAACTGACACAGGAATCAGCCAGGAAGACTATCTGTATGTAAATACTGCGGTGGTGTGAGTGACAGTGCATTGTACTTCACAATTGAAGCGTTTGGTGAAATCATGGTCGTCGTTTGTGTTATAAACGTCACAGAACAGTGTGTGATTGTATTTAACAGCGAACCTCCTTGTGAATTATTTTCTTCCTAGCTCTAGGACTTCTGAAATTGTACGTTCATCATAGTAACCACCATATATCCATGGAATGCCATCAGACTTATCAAATATATTTGCAGGCGACCGTTTCCTGAGCGAAACAAGGCTTTGCTAGGTCATAAAGATACGAACTTTTTCGATTCTCTATTCAGTTTAATTGAACAGAAATAATATAATTCACTGGACGAAGAATGTTATGTTAAATTTTAACGACACAAAAACACGATGGAAATTATTGAGAATCTCGTTATCGACATAAGTGGGCAGTGTGGAAGTGTCACTCCTCCAGGACAAGAGTTGAATGAATACTAGTGTCGAAAGCAGATGCAAGCTATCACCGAAGAAACAATAAATGTGGTAGTGTGCTCCAGATTACTTTAAAGAAACATTAGATAAAATATATGATTATTATCATTCTGTAGAAAAGAAACCAAAAACCTAAGTTGATGTTTTAAAGCACTGGTCGACCAACTACTCAAATCTGAACATTCAAATAATATTGAAGTAGATAATATTAAGCAGGAAAGTCACCAATAGTAAAGATCACACAATAATTGTTCAAGGAAATTATTGGGATAATAGAAAACGTATAAACGACAGTGATTACGAAGTTTGATCAAGCAAAAGATTCCGGCTGTTCAATTCAAGAATTTCATTTGCAATTGTGGTCTTTGTAAGCTGGAAAAAATACGAACTTAAAAATTTCAGAGCTTCACCAAGTTTCACTAAAAATTAAAAAAAAAAAAAAAAAATATGGCTTCACAGAAAATAAAATTTGAGACAGTTAAATATATGAGTGATGAAGCAGAACATATCATGAGTAAACGAAAATTTGTTACAGATATTTATAGATTTACCCAAAATGAAAACTTCAGTGATGCTAACGTGGAACAGTGATCAAAGTCAGATTATTTACGAGATGATAAGAACGTTTACTAAATCACGAGAGAAAGATACCCTAGGAACCGTTCAGTCTGTTCACAGTACAACGCATAGCCATACTATTAACGTTCTACTTTAAAATGCAGAGAAAAATGGTCAATTTGGACCCATTTTTAGAAGACAAATTAACAAAAATCTTTCACTAAATATGTACGTCGTTGCTAGTGCAATCAGAAAAATGACTAAAGATAATTTAGCGAACATTTTTAAACGCTTGTGTGCAGAAAATATTGATCAGAGAGTTATGCTTTTTTGTTTATAGTTGGAGTTGTCACAAGAAGGACTCGACTTTGATTGGAGTGCTCCCTGACGCAGAGAAAACAATCAAAGTAATTGTTCCTAAAACAACAACATTCGTGAAACCATTCGACATTTATTTCTTTCACCATCTGAAGAATTACATGAGAAGAATTTACGATTATTTTGGAATGTAACTTCGAAACTTCTCATACAAAACTTTATAACCGAGTGCAAATAATGAAAATGTTTTCGGTTGTGTACAATCAAGTTGGTGCGAAATAATTTAACAATATATATTAATATATTCATGAATAAATAAGGATGAATAAACTAAATAACATTATTGTGAAGTACTCTTGTAGTCGAGTGATGATGAATGCGAAGAATTCGCGTTTGTAAAAAGTAACCACGATTCGCTTCTCCTTGGTTTTTATGATTTCATGGACGACACACACTGTCACTTTTAAAGAAGAATGTTTTTATCAAATAACCCCTCATTTCACCGAATTTCATGCCTTTTAATTTGAATTTTCAAACTCATCAGCCAGAAAGTGTTTAATGAAAAATGAACCACCTACACCATCGTGAAAAATTAACGCGCTATGCCATCTCCAACAACGGATTCAAGCATACCTGCGCCGCTGTTGAACCCAATGTGTTACTCAGTGTTCATAAGAATCTGAGATAAATACAAGGTTTGTGTGTCCACTCAAAATTTTATACCACTTTACGCACATGTTGAAGAACACACAATTAAAACAAAACAAATGTAATATCTCCTAAATAAATAACGTAGATAAAAACTGACTTCAGACTTCAGATGAAGCTAGAATAAAACGATATGTCTCAAGTCCCACTTTCCGTTAAATATTCTCGTGCAAATTCCAAGATGGCGGCTTTCAATATCATCTCTTGTGTCTGGTACAGCAGTATCCACGCTTTTTTTCTGCGAATATTTCGTCTCAATCTCTTCACGCGTTTACGACTTACAAGTTTGTATTTTGTAATGTTCAGTATTCCAGGCAGTCTTTGGTCTGTTTGCGAGCACGATAGCAATTCACAAATGAATGATCGTCCTTTCTGAACTCACATTCTTAAAGAAAAAAACATATATTCGCACCTGAAATTTTGTTTGAGTAAATGACCTTCGCTTGTTAGTACCATTTGAAAGATTTAAACATTAAACCAGGTTGGCAACGCCGACAACCCGGAGACCTCGTGTTTTCGCTCCTGATATACATTATGAAAAAAAAGAAGAAAAATGTCTTGCTCCTGCCGGGATTTTTTACTCATTAAACCAACGCCTTACCACTGCAACAACAGACGACCTTGCAAACGGTGGTTTCGTCGTTGCTTTTACAGTGCACGTGTTACGTAAGAAGCCAGAGAGTTCACGTGTACAGGATAGAGTTCTCGCGCACGTTATTTGTTTCGAAACTGACTGTCTCCTCTCGGAGAGTCCGAAGATAGCCGAAGTGAAACCGAAGTCCTTGTGCGCTCGTGACTTCTCTCAGAAGTACAGTATAGGTTCAGCAGTACGATTTGAAACGAGGTAATAAACTGTACTTCAGATTTGTATTTGTACACTGTCGATAACGAAAGAAAAGTTCATGTAGTTCCAAAATTTGCTGTTCAAGTACTTCCAAAACACGACGAGACGCATAATTTTTCTATTGTACTTCTGTTTTCGTAACAACAGTGGTACAATCCACCACTTTCTGTAGTACTGTTTTAAGAGTGCAGAAACAAATTTCTGAAATAAGATTGTCATTTAATGAATCTTTTCTGATTTGTTGATAATTATTCATTTTCTTCCTAATATAAGGCGTCGAGCTTAGGCTCTAAGTTGGAAACGCCATATCGCCATATTTCACCCATGTTCATAGAAACATTTTTACTTGTTTCGATGTCAGGGCTCTCCTCGTGAAGTTTTCCCCCGAGGTCTTGTTACACCCTGTATAAATGATTGTCTTCTTACCCCAATGGCACACAAACGTGCTATCAACGTATTTTTTGTTTTGTTTATTTCGTTGATTAACCGTTATCGGTTGATAAAAGTACGTTTAATTTTAAATCACAATTCAACAAAGACTACTTATAGTTTGTAAGACATTGAAAAAACGTGTATTCAACTATTATTTTAAGTTATAGTATAGATTTCGTTTTCTGGGATTCCATCTCATTTTATTGAACAAAAATTATAATTCAAAGTGAATTGAATGCCATTAACAATTATTTTGTGTTATCGTTTGCATGTTGAAAACACGTTGAATTCTAATCCATATTTTAACGGAAATTTGATTTTGTAGATAAGACGTTAGTGTGACGTGTTTTAACTCTTATGTTATAAAATGCCATAGGCCACGCTTCATATGTCTTTCTAGGTTAACTGAATAAAAACTGTAGGCAAAAGTAAATAGAATGAAATTAAATACGTCTATCACATTCTCATTTCTATGTTGAAAACATATTGAATTTAAAAATGTGTTTCAACTACCACTTTGTTTCGTTAATGTGACGTTTTCAACTTTCCTTTTCAACTATCGTATAAATTTTGCTTCATATTACAGTTATTGAGAAATACAATACGATACATCGTTGGGTTTGTCGTGATCTGAAAGGGTTGGGGAAACTATCACTTTGACTCTAACGTTTGCAGGTCTTTTCAAATCGATTAAATTTCTCTCTCTGTACCCCCTACTTATTCTTACCCTATGAGCAAAATGCCTCCACACGCTGATGCACCGACGCATTGGATTTGTGGTGACTGTCTTCAATCAGTACGAATGCATTTATTTGAGATACAGTTTTCGCAACATGAAAGGACTAGTAAACTATTAGTTTCTATTCAATTGGCTCCATAGATGAGTGGTTAGAGTGACGAGCTACAAACTACGAGTGCAGAAAGTTACAGCTTCGAACCCTAATTGAGAGAGTGAGAAAATTTACTACCAAATTAATATATCACCATGAAAGCAACAGGCAAAACCCAACTAAATATGTATAGTATAAATGTATAGTCCAACTAGTATGTCAATCGACAACAACCAGAAGTTGTCCTCTGTTTTGGTCAACTGGAAATGATTGAACATGTGTGTATAATCAACGTTAAAATATGTTCCTAAAATACCTTTCCTGGTTTACTCTAATCGTTGATTTCAACCTGTTTCTAAACTATTTTTCAACCTCGAATAAACCGTTAAACAGGCGGACATTCTAGTATATATACAATTGTTAAATCAAGTTTCAGAAAAATCGTTTAATCCACGTGCTAGTGGAGTAAGCGTAGCCCCATATTATGTTTCTCCTTTCAGTATCGATTCTCCCTAGTGTGGCCATCCCATTCATTCTTTATAGATGCTTCGTAGATTGCATTGAAGACGTGCTTAATAATAAATATTACATCTAAGCGAGCTTCTGTTTCGAAAGTTTACTCTTCCTGGCAATTCTATCTACTTCTTCCTCGTCAGTTTGGACAGGAAGACGTTCTTTCAACGCTCAATAACGTGGACATCCTTAAGTATTCCTCAGACAAAGTACTTCTCAAACGATTGTTTTACATACCTCTGTAAGATAAAATGAATTTTATGGGCGGTAACAGCACTATGGCTTATGCCCGTCCCGAACATACCTCTGTGTACCAAAGTTCATTCGCAAGCAGAATTTGTAGGATGCACCAAAAGATTTGTATGCACTGGAAAACATATCATATATTCGGAGAATCTTATAATGCAAAGAAAACATTAATTTTGCAGGATTTGCAGATAATTTCAAATGAGTGGAGATTGTTCTCCTTGTCGGATGTTTCAACTTGATCTTGAGCACTTTCTTCGGCGGCAATCATAGTTTCATGTGCTTTTCGGTCTAAATGTTTATAGCAGGCCATACTCTGATTTAGCAGCGTATAATTGTTCCAGTGTCGCCTGTGGGTTGAATTTGACGATGAGTTTACTCCATTGAAATGTGAATTCTTCAGACTTTCTTTAGATACTCAAAATTTGAAAGATGCGGGCATACAATATATATATTCAATTTGGTTTTCCTTAAAAGGTGCTCCTGTAGACTACCTATGTCCTTATCCATTACAATGTTAAAGATCTCAATAAAATATTTATCCAAGGATTTATAAGTCGTTTTATCCTGCGCCTTTTGGCCTTGCAGACCTTTCTTTCGACGTATCATGACAGTTGGCAAAGGATCTGCTACTACATGCGGCAAACCTTCATATCCCAAATAGTCGTTTTCCCAAACAACGAAGTTGGTTGCTGGTTCTGCAATCCCATAAAAATATTTGATAATTTCAGTTTTCTGGAGTTATAGAAATAGCACGTAGCACAATTTCGTATAATCTATACCCGCAGTTTGTAATTTGTAAATACACTGAAAACCAAAGTACACATAAAGCTCACAACATGTCCCAGATTTAGCACTATTTAGTACATATTATATGAAAGTTTCGTGAAGTAAATATGATCTACGCCACGTTTTTAGTGCATAATATATGAACTTCTGCTGTACTGATACACAATTTATGCACAAAATGTTCACTTAATATTGACAAATGTACCTAAAGTGAACTCAAAACGAAGTGTTGGTAATGTGAACTAAATAAATATTAACTTAGTGTGTAAACAATGTGCACCGTGGGCCAGAAGCCAACACAAAAATAACACATTGAGCACACTAGAAGCTCACATTATTTCGGTAGGTTCACATAAAGTTCACAAGTGTTCACAAAAAGTTAATGTTTGGTGAAGTTTTTATGGGTATTTTTTGTGCAATGAGATTTTCAGTGTATTTGAGCAGATGTCCGGTGTGCGAGAAAACCCTTAAGAGAATACTGGAATTGAAAATAGTCTCTTACTTCAGAAAAGTTTCTATATTCCATAACGTCTTGTCATGAACCTCTTACTTTTGATTGATATTTAATCTGATTGTGTCCAGTATTTTGATAAGACTAACATACATAGCAGAAGCGTAGAAATTGGTGTCAATCGTATGATTATTTTCTTTTTATGTCACTGTAGACCAAACATCCCGATGAGATCATCATTTTTAGACTACCATCTCGTGTTCCTAATTGCCGATGTCCTGAATAGAATCCCGGTCCGTGAAACTTCATTGAACGCGTATTGATTAAAATGTAAACATATATAATGCTGAGTAGCCATAAGTTTGTGTATAGTCTGTAGCAGCCACAGCCTACATATATTTCGATCTTTTTTATGTTGAACAACCTCGTACATTAAACATATAGTTTCGTAGATCTTCATATATTAATCCGCTTCGTGGTATCATTCGGTTATTCATGCAAATTCCATCAATAAATAAATAAACTGGATCATAGTTGCATGTAAAACAATTTTCTTCATGACAGCTCATCACTGATCTGCAAAGTGTTGCTTGCTCCTTAGTAGATAAAACCAGAATTATATGCTCATATCAATCGTCTCGATATCTCGAACTGAAGTATCGAATCTTTCCGTTACAACAAAGAGAAAACCTAGAGCGAGCAAGAGTCTACTTAACATCAACGTTGATTTGTGGCACCATCACTGTTTCTCTGAGAGACATTTTACGTTGGTTGATAGGTAATTAACGAATATGTTCCTAGAAACTGTGTGCGTTTTTAAATGTTTATGTATATAAATAGAACAGCTTACGCTCTGGCTGTCGTTTTCGATACAAACGGTTTGATGTCCAGCCTGCATATTCCACTCCTGTAAACAGCGACATTCCTATTATGCTATTTTTTAATTTAAAAGTCATGAGAGCAACAATCCGAATATTTTAATGCTATATCGAACCTTACTTCTAAATCGGCAGGAGTTCATAATCCTTTCTTTGGGATTTTTTTGTTCCATCAAACTAAAGCTAGTACCGTGCAAGAGTCCTCGCAAACACATTTTATATACAATTGCTAATTAATTGTGAATGTGAAAGTTGTCCTTCACAAATAATTGTGCTATAATGCTATAACTTGTTAGTGTGAGAAAAAGGACAATAATAGGAGTATACATAACTTTTAGAAATATTCATACATAGAAATGAGGTTGTAAGAAAGCGAGAAGTGTAATAATCAGAAATAGCTTTTTCGATTAAAAGAAGTGTAGACTGTCGAACGGGATATATTGAAAGATAGAGGGAAGTCTGTCCAGCACAGAGGTGAAGTACAATCCATTAATTTGAATAAAAGCAAGAAGGAAAAAAAAAGCGAAACATTCACGAAATTCTGCTCTCAGCTTGTGTTTTTTCGAAATCCAATCTCGGTCCAAAGTTGCTGTCTGTCCATTGTGCTAGTTTCAGGTGACGCCAGACAATCCCCTCCTGATCTCATCTGACCATCACTGATTTGCCAGTGATTGCTGTTTATTGTTGCGGACCAGTTTACAGGACAGGACGCAACAAATACACACGCGCAGAGAAAGAGAAAGATACAGAAGAGAGAGAGAGAGAGGGAGAGAGAGAGAGAGAGAGAGGGAGAGAGATAGAGAGAGAGAGAGATTGGAAGTGCCCTACCCACAAAGCAATGGACCATTCGATAATTGACATCTACCACTGGAACATCGTTGCCAAATCTGTTTTACCTCACACCCACTTCGTGTTCTCCCACACCCCTGGTGTTCCAACTCATTCAACAGAAACATCTTCTAGTTCATTCCCTCATCATTCGAAATGGATTCCCATTACACAAATTCATCACTGTGTACAATGAAGCAATATGGCAGAATTTAAAAACGAAGAGGAGACAATCAACGAATGAAACAAGGAACAAATAACTGAAACACTCACAACTGTGTACAGTCTCCACTCAAACCATTCTTTCATTCTTTCAAGAGCTCATTGTAAACGTTTTATCTCTTTAACATCTCATGCAGATCACAATCATTCGGAACATTCATAGCACCTGGCAAAGTGAGAGGTTAATTTTCCTCCATACATATCTCTCTATGTCGTGATAAAGAGCGGATGTGTCAAGGGCTAATGTTTTCAAGTTATGTATTCGTGTAGGGTAGTATTAAGTAGTGATCAATTTATTTTTAAAGAGATATGCTTGTATTCGATCCCTACTATGTTGGTAAATAATTATACATCCCATGAGATCTTTCTCATGCTATCAGATTGTTGTTTTAATATTTAACGTGATACATTATCTAAAGTGATTAATTAAACTAATATATTCCAAATGTTATCTGTTTCTCAAAAATTGATAAAATACTGCCTTTTCTGATGACAGAGGACATAATCCTTAGAAATATTTATTTATCTATTCTGAATGTATTTAAGGAATCCAGATGCAGCCTAATTTCGGACATTTGACAATGGCTATATTTAGAAAATAGTAAAATCAAGGAACGGATTTTGGAAGGAATTGGTCGCCTTATTCGTTGCCTTATTCATGCTGAGGTAGCATCTCAGCACTTGCCTGTTAAACGAGAGAAACCAGGAGGACCTCAGGCGGAAAGACCGGTACCGCGAATCGAAACAGTGTTCTCCCGATTACTAGACAATCACTCTTTCGATAGCTCTATTTTCGTCGCTTAAGGGGTTGAAGATTTTGGCTACAGTGTGAAAGTGTTAAATTGAACATTGATATTCATATGTCTTACGGTTGTCATTGTTTACACGCGTTCTCTCGAGAAAGGGACTCAGTAGAAATTTCAACATAATTCTGTAGGAAGTACAGGGACATAAGGGGTGACGTTCAAAAAAGGTTAATTCTCGCAAAACGCATTTTAAAGTATTACTCTCTCATTTGATCCTATGTGTTTAATATTTCAAAAACGTCTGTAACTTATGGACTATTTGATCTTTTTGATTGAAACTTTCCTGGCATTGTGTATTACTTATTACGAGTACAAACTCATTGTTTAAACCCTTCTTTTCTATACGCTTTAGTTGTTATTTCTTAAAATAATATTCCACCGAGCTTCATTTATGCTCCTTTACCATGCTATTTTTTTCTTTATTTTGCTATTTCTCTATTACCTATCACTTACATCTTCTATTCTCAATTCTAACAACTTGACTAATTAAAACAATTATTTTAAATCACTATATTTATTTAAATGTTCAAATTCTGAGACTCCGATTTAATTATGTATTAACATATCACCACATAGTATGCATATAAACAATTATAACTTACAAACTCTCCCATCCTTTACGAAAAATGCATAATCATGACCTCCTATTGAATATTGCCTTTATATATAAGTTTGGAAATCTCCGATAAATTACTTGGAGCAATTCTAAAACCTTTTGTTAACAAAATGTTGCCAATGTATATAAGCTTAGATTCTTTAATGTGTCTCCTAGAAGTATTTTGAAACTCCGTGTCGAGAAAATCTTTACCGTAAAATAATTAAGGTGCATATTTTTGTTTAAAAAATGAATCGAATCTAGGCACAATTTACATTGAAATTAAACTTTAATATACTAAACACGTTTAATTTGACTCATGTGTTTCCAACTGACGACAGGTTTTGGCGGCGGATCATCAGGAATGATGAAAAGTGGATCCTTCTTCGCTATCCTGACACCAGGAAACAATAGCTTCGACTAGGTACCGAGGCGTAGCCAGTGGTTCATGAGGCAGTTGAAGAGAAGAAAGTGCTGTGTGTGTGGTGGAATTTCGAAGGTGGAATTTCGAACAAAACAGAGAAATGTTAGTTGTTGCTTGTGCCGGTCGACATTAGGAAGTGGAACTATAATTCGATAATAACAATAAGCTTTAGTTAGAGTAGATGTGCTACAGGAATGTACAAAACAACTTGATGTAAAAGAGCTATTGCTGTAGATATTAGTGAACTTTAAAATAACAGCATAAGACGCTTGCATTCAGTACCGCACTTACGCCCGATTGACATACGCCAGAGGTATCTTACCTTTCCAGGGCGAATAGTAATAACATTCTTGCTACAGATTTTTTATCTCTTCACTTTGTCCAGGTGTTAATAATATTGTTTTTAATATTATTTTAAGAAGATATGCATACCACTATTGTCATGTACTATTATGTCGGTGCTTTGAAACATGTTAGGCTTAGGGGCGGTCTTTTCTTCTTTTTGTAATTTTTGTATAATTTTGCGTTTGCCTTTCTTCTTCTTGTAATCTACTGACAGTAGATTGGGGTTTATTTGTACATTACCAATATTGAAGTATGCAATCAATTGCAGAAGAATTATTAACTCACCATTAAGCGTTAATATTGTCAGCTCTCACGAGTGTTTACACGTTCATATATTTTCCCAATTTAATATTACCTTACTAATTTTTCGAAAGTCCTTGCAATGGGGGATTTTATTCTGAATATAGGTTCTTTTACCTTCTAAACGAGATTATATCAAAGTGATATGACAATTGCGAGGTGCAGAGTAATTGGTCATTCAACAGTCTGCATATTTGGTCTATTCAGGCTCGGTGTGGCAGGGTTACCGGACAAAATGAGCATTTGCGAAAGTTAAGTCATTCTGTCACGAAGGTTAACAAGTAAACTATCACTGAAACCTATGTCTATGTACTGGCAACCCTCCAGAAAGACCAATTTTGCACAATTGCTGGAGCTTAATTAGTAAATTATATAACTGAAAAAGTTTACACCAATTACAGCACATTAAATACTTTAATGATCAAAGATTAAGAATTTAGTCAAGTGATCCGTTTATGTTTATAAATCCGTGGATTGAGAATTTTTAGTGAGCCCCATATTTAACCCTTAACCCGATATATGGAAATTTTTTACACAATCCTCTATAGAGGCCTGGAAGGCCTCCATATCTGTCTGAAACTATAATATGCAAATGATAATAATTATTATTTGAGATATAGACGCAAAACTCTAACGACCTCTGAACAGCATGACCATCTCGTTCACCGTCAGACAGGTTCCAAACGTAAGAAGGTTTTGACAGTACTTATGAATTGCTTAAATATTTAGATATCGCTGCAATAAGATAATATTTTCTTTTCACTTTTCTATGTTGAGTGCTATCAAATATGATGCACATTATCTCTGTGGTTTGACTTCCAGTAGGTCCGCTATTGAATATTGAATAAGTATTCTAATGACCAGATTGAAAATTGACAACAGCACAAGTAAGCCAATAAATGCTCTTAGTTCATTAACATCAATTTGTATGTAGTGACTTTATTTGTCTTTGCCTGCAATAATTCGTTCAGTTTTAAATTGTATATTTAAATTGTAGTTTTAAATTGTACTGCATATATTCTCTTCCGATGGACGATCACTCAGATTTCTCGCATCAGGAACTAATAATCCAAGAGTCCATAAATTATATTTTATTGTGGTGTTTTGTTGGCTGTAGCAGGCTCTTCTAAGTACCACTCCGCTTTCGGCGGTATAATATTCTGCTATTTCGTCCAATGCAGTTAGAGTTTTATCCTTTCCACTTAAACTCACACTTTTTTATTTACACTTTCACTTCGTTCAAGAACATTTCCGGCTTCAGCAGATACATTCACATTTTACCTTCGCTTAGCTCATATCAGATTCATTCTCATCTCTTCTCCGTCCTCTAATTTAGAGTCACTGCACTCTGACTATGGATTACTTAACTTCATCGGATACAATGTCCGGATCGGTATCAGAATTACTGACAAAAATACTGGACACCTCTTCATATTCTTCATTGTCTGAGACCAAAGTTCACCTTTTTAATTTAAAATCTGGATCACATGTTCTAAAATGGTTTCTGGATGTTGACAATGACAAATTAATTCGAAAACACTGTTTTAATATTTTCGAAAAATAATGTTTCTGAAAAATTAAAACTCAGACAGCCCTGCACTATCAGAGATATCGGTTTAGCATACTGCCAATTTTATGCACATTATCCTCCATATCGATCTGTCAGATTCACTAGATTGCAAAGAAATGGATGGCAGGAAATGCAAAGCAAACTGTACAACACAACGGTGTCTTACTCAGAACTAAATGACTTGAAGCTACTGAAAGGTCAGAGGTCCAAATCTAGACAGTACTGCAAGTACATGAAAAATTATTTCCCTACTCGGTTTGAGAGACGGGTACAACGGTCAAAGCCTTGTTGAGAAAGAGGTTAATGGCCTACGCATAGAAATGTATTATTTAGAACCTTAGAATTAGTGTCTTTATATACATCAATGGCGGCATAATGATGAATTAAAATGCTGAACTAATTTTCAGGATTCTTTTCATCATACGAATTGACAGAGAAAACTCTAAACAACTCTGAGAACAAAATATCTATCTCACGATGAGCAAACTTAGTTCGAGATCTCTAAATGTTTTACTATCTGAGATATTTAAATTTCTCAACGCAGTCCAGGAGTGGTAATTGAACGTTAAATTCGATGTAAAAAAACGAGAACTCGTGTTTGTTCCAAAAGTATTTCTAACATAGGTAAATACAAGAACCTCATGCGCAGGAAATACTCTTTCTTTTAAAACTGACCTTGACAAAGAATTAATTTCATTCACGTGGAGTGGTTTAATCAAATCGTGGGAAATAGTTTGAAAAATCATTTCTTGACATTACATTATGAGAAATTATCTATGGTGAAATATTATCATTAGCGTTGCATATACGCCCATAGGGAAATCTTCGTTTTTTAAAGAATAACATTTCTGCAGCTACATGTTGAAGAACGTTCTCAAACAATTATCTTACGGAGTTAACATTACACGAAACCGAAACATATTAATAATTAATAGTATCGTTATTGTAGTCTTTCCAAGAAAGGTGCATTTTAGTTGACCTGTCTGTGTTTATAAGTGCTTAATTATCGCCAGATATATTGATCAAGAAAGTATGCGTAATAATGCCGAGCGTGTTAACATTTTGTTAACCAGTTACCACAAAATGGTGTATTATATTCTTTCCTAATCTTGAGGAAATATATCGTTCAAGGATAAAGAATGTTCTCATAGTCAAACAGTAGAGATAATAGAATAATGGCATAAACTTTGAACCTCCGTCTTCGTGTTCGCCTTTTTCTATCATTATCTGATATGTTAACCTTCTAACTACAGTTAGTACAAAGAAAACATAATTTTAGAAAACCACACAGCGTAGAAAGTTCGAGCAAAACATTCTGTTATAATAGGAAAAGAAATTGAAGATTACAAAAAGAAAAAAAAACGACGTTTTATTAGATATTATCAGTATTTTCCAAGGTGCAAGAAGTAGCAATAAACCATAACAAAAATACACGCTAATTATCTCGATGTATAATCATGAAGTATTAGAGGAATTATTGTTCTAGAAATTCCTTTAATTACCTTCACTATATTTCGCAGCAACAATTAAACAATAATATATGACTGGGCCGTAAATAACAAAGTCATTTTTTCTACAACTATCGTTACGTTATTTAAAGCTCTAACACTTAGAGTCTACCTCTGACTTAAGGTGAAGGAGAATGAGTAACTTACATCTATTTTGAAAAGTTTTGAGATAAGCGCCAACACGAATATCCTTCCGTATCATTGTTTTAAACTAATTTCATCGGTTGCTCTATTGAGAATGTGTGGTAATTTAGTGGTAGTGCTACCAAATAAAGACTTCGATTGCTCTTTTGAATTGAAAGTTATAGATAATCATGCATTAATAGCTAGACTATTAAAGACGCTTTCCTTGAGATAGATCTAAGTAAGGAATTTATTGAGATCATATATCTGAGTGTTGCATACCGATTACGATCTATCTCTTAATGCTGAAGGATGACATACTGTGCAATATCAAACAGCTCCACAGTACAGCAGTATACTGGAGTTGAGTAAGTGAAGTTACAATTTGCATCAGTGTTTACAACACATACATTACATATAGTTTCAGTCTATATTTGCCTCAGCCATATTCAGGGGATGTTCATTCTACTTCTACTTTAAGGACTTAAGTTTGGCTTTCTTTTGTTTACAGCGACGTCAAATTTTAACAGTATATAGATACAATTGTTACAGCAGATTTGGATGTCTACAGAAGTACTGAAGTGTGAACTAGTAGTAGTGAACATAATATGAAGCTGTGTTCATATTAAGTTCATGTTTCTAGAATTTTACATCCTTATAGATAGATATATTCAACTTATCCTTCATTGATTCATTTATTAAACTATCTCTGGTTTAATAATATCACGTAATATTCCATGTATACAGAAGGTTTGATAGTCTTTAATTGATATAGTATAGACACGAGACATTTCGAGCAGTACAAATCAAATCGAATATATCAAGAGGTTTTACCAGGCGTATGCATAAGTTTTTGCCGTTTTTTTGGTAAAGAAAACACGTAATTTTCAAGGAAAATTAATTTTGTTTTATTCAAAATATTGGCCATCGGCTTCTACGCATTTCGACCATCTTTCAGGTAATTGATGCATACCATACTAGAAAAACTGCTTGTCTTTTGCGGCAAACCATTCGTCGAGCCATTTTCCAACGTCTTCGAAATTGCTGAAGTGCTGCTCTGCGAGCGCGTGCCCCATTGATGGCGCCAGGTCTGGAGCGTACGGCGGGTGTTGAAGGATGTCCCATCCAAGCGATTTCAATGTTTCTTAAACTGGTTTTGCTGTGTGAGACGGCGCATTGTCGTGTAACACAATCATTTTGCCATGTCTTAGGGCCCATTCCGGTCGTCTTTCGATCAATGCGTGATTTAAATTAATCATTTGTTGGCAATAGTGTTGCGCATTAAAGGTTTCGCCGGGCATCAAGAGTTCATAATTCACAATACCGCTCTGGTCCCACCAAACACAAAGCATGGTCGTCTTGCCGAAGCGATTTGGCCTTGTTGTTGAAGGACCGGCTTCGCCAGGTGAAAGCCACGATGTTTTCCGCTTCGGGTTTCCAAAATAAATCCATTTTTCGTCACTCGTCACAATTCGATACAAAAAGGATTTTCTTTCGTGGCGTTGAAGCAGCATTTCACAAGTGACTTTGCGATTTTCCATTCGACGTTCATTCAAATCGTTTGGGACCCATTTACCCAGTTTATTGATCTTCCCCATTGCTCGTAAACGTCTGCTGATTGTTTCTTGTTACATATTTAATGTGTTTGCCAATTGCTGTTGAGTTTGAATTTGATCATCCTCCAATAACACTTACAATTGCTCGTTTTCGCACTTTTGTGGTTTTCCAGAGCGCGCACTGTCTTTCACATTAAAATCGCTACTTTTAAATTGTCGAACCCATGTCTCACATGTTCTAATCGATGGAGCGTGTTCACCATATGTTTCTAACAGCACACGATGACTTTCAACAGCCTTTTTCTTTTGATTAAATAAGAAAAGCAATGCGTGCCGCAAAAGTTCTTTTTCAGGCACAAACTTTGACATGATCACTGAACGATAAAATAAAGACGCTAGTGTTTGGCGGACTCAACTTGTGTGTGTTTGTAGTTTAATGTCAGAGGAACAAAATGACGTATGTGTCAAATGAATACGCTGCGTACTTTTCGCTGGCGCCATCTCTTAGGTAAACCGGAAACTACTTATGCATACACCTGGTACTATCTTAAAAATCCAAATATTCTAATTATTATAATATCGTTGTAGTATGATGATACTTGACTATTATTATTGTATTCTGTTTTTATAAACAAATGGTTCAAAGCTGTTATATGCTAAAAAAAACGTGTATGTCACAGGTTAGAGAGGCTCAATCATAAAATATTAGGATGGCAGGAGTTTTTATACTGTTTATATATTGATGGATCAGAACAATGTTATAACATGCATTTTGTGAATGCACAAAATTGTTGATAAGTAATTGGTTTACCCGGAGATACAACAGGTGACGCCATATACGCGTGAGGAGTTTCGGCAACTTTACGTTCACCGTCAGTTGAGTAGTTGCCAATGCAATGGCGAGACGATTGCAGAATTGATCTGCCGATGAAGTGCGAGATGCAATATGTTTCTTGCCGGCATTAAAAAGTATTTGCTGTTACGTGTTGTGTCAAATTAAAAGGGTTACATGAAGCCATCAGACGTAAATGGCCAGGCATGTTGAGTGAGGGTGTTATCTTTATTCATAACAATACAGGCTCAACAATTGCTGCAACGTTTCGGGTGGGAATTGTGGAGCCAATCCCTATACAGCCCGGACGTGGCCCTCACTGCCTTTCTCTCTAGTTGAAAGCGCTTCTCTGGAACACGAATCTCGTTCGATAATGAAGTCAAGACAGCAGACACTAAGTTGTTCACTGAGTAGGGACAAGATGTCTACCAAGATTGCTTGAAAAAATAATGTATGTGTAGCCTTTTTTGATTACATCATCAACCCATGCCCGATCATATTGTACAAGGTAACCAAAAACGTTTTTGACGTTCCATTAATCATGCGCTCACAGAGAGGAAACGAAATGACGCATGTGTCTACCAAGTCAGACCATCAGTAATACAGGCACTGTGCTCACACACAACAGTCATAGCTCGTCTAGTGTAAAAGAGAAATGGATGTATCGAAGTAGCTTGTTCGCGTGTGTTTGTTGTATGATTTTAAAGTGGGCCTGTCAGCTTCCTCATGAAGTCGTCGCATATGCCAGCCATTGGTGAGAATGCCGTGAACGAACGCACCACCAGACATTGGTTTCAGAAATTCCGTTCGGGAGATGTGAACCTTGCTGATGAACCTCGCAGAAGACGACCACATATGTTGGATGACAAGGACCAGAAAGTAGCCATCGAGGAGGTCACTGGACGAACGTGTAATGAACTTGCAGAAAAGTTTCATTTCTCCGCTGAAACGGTCAGACTGCACCTGCATGGGATAGGAAAGTCATACAGATTAAGCAAGTGGATACACCATACATTGTCGGTAGCCAACAAGAAAGAGCGAGTGACAGCTTGTTTGTTCTTGTGCTCACTCTGCACCTGAACACACTCATATTTTAGGGCTTGCTCACTGGTTAAGAAAATGATGCTACATACATTCGTTGTCGCCACGTTACTCTGTTCCTGACACCTCAAGGTCACCTCTGCACCCACGAAAGGTTATGCTCTCTGTATGGTGGACTTGTCGCTAAATGGTGCATTACGAGCACCTTCCATCTGGTCAGACCATCACTGTTGACCTCTACTCACAACAGTTGCAAAGGGTGCACCTGCATTGCGGCAGAAGGAGCCAGCATCATTGGTGAATCGGAAGGATGTGCTGTTCCTGATAAACAAAGATACAATGCCAAGCCACATGTGGCAAAGAGGACCCGGCGATCCTTCAGAAACTTGGCTGTGGGACACTGTGCCATGCATCATATTTACTGGACCTTGTTTCAATAGAATACCACCTGTTTCATTCCCTCGACAACCACCTCCGTGAGAGATCCTTCTCCAATAAGGGAAACCTACGGAACGCACTCACGGATTTCTTTACCTCGAAGACCGCCGACTTCATTACAAGTGTATTGTGCAGCTGCAGGAACTTTGGCAAAAAGTGTTGGATGCTGATGGAGCTTACTTCGAAACCTAAAAGTACGTACCGTCCACTGTATTGCTCTTTGTTTATCACTGTTCTAAAACGGCAAAAACCTTTGAGTTACCTTGTATTTTTATGTGTGTTGTAAACTATTTTTCTGATCCATCCACTTAGTTTAAATAATTTGGTGAGCGGGATTACCTCTACGTAATTTACTAGTTATTATGTACACATAAAGTCTGTCCGAACTCTTAGATAGTGTGGACATACTTCATAGACGCAATGTAATTGATAAACAGAAGGAATTTTAATTATGCAGACGTCTGCGTTCCACATGATTAGATTGTGAATGCAATGAAATCATAGCTTCTTATAGTTCGTAAAGCCACAAATACCTATTGAATTCGTTACTTAAAAATAGAACATGTGTAAAATCGCTTTTAATTGAAGAGTACAGGGAAAGATGGGTAGAAGGTATGTGCATGAAATTTGATTTCTAGAATAACGCATTTTAAAGTTAAACTCTCGCATTTACTTCTATGCATTTCATTTGTTTAAAACCGTTACAGCTTGATGATTATTTGCGCTTTTGGATGAAAATTTTTCTGAGGTATAAGCTGCCATTTTGTTGTTCCTGTTATAGTGCAAATTCAATACCTAAAAAATGCGCATACCTCTTCTTTCCGTGTACTCTTCAATTATTTTCCGATTGCAACTTTTAGTGATTGTTGATTGCGTCACACAACGCACATAAAGATGATGGTTGCAAAACAAGAAGTAATTCGTTATTCGTACAACTAAGGCAAAAATCCCACAATGAATACTGATACTCGAATGCTCACTTTTGTATACTGATAATGGAATGACTTAAAGCGAGAGTGAACCAAACCGCTAAACTAAATATTACAGAAACTAAGGAAAAAGATTTATCTCTATACAAAATAGAAAAGTGTTTTCGTTATTTTCACAGTTTATTGGAGCTACTACACTTTCGTTTTCAGAACATAGTAAGTCTACTAAGTGAGGAATGCGAAAATGCAAACATCTGAATATCGGTTAAAATGGAGTTGGTTCACTCTGGTTTTAAACCATCCAATTTATATTATGTTTCTTTTGGTTTTATTGGAAGGTATA
>JAGDQP010000914.1:54925-95524 GCA_022664845.1 Lepisma saccharinum | reverse complement strand
ATAAATGAAGCAAAATACATAAACTACCAATTCTTAGTCTTCCCTCCGTTATCGTCTTTACTGTGAAGCAGCTTTGAGTGACGACTGATTTGGTTCCGTAGTTTGTCTTCTAAACGCACTTCGTCTTTAGTTACCTTCAGACGCTGAAGTGATGGATTGCTCTTCGTGTCACACTAGTTCACCCTAACTCTCCTTGCTCCGTTTGCAAAAAAAGATAGAAAGCGAATAGGGTGTGTGTAAGTATTGAAGAACAAGAAGAGGTAAACGGAGATTGTGAATAAGCGACAAGAGAGTCACTAAAAAGAAACGAGAAAATGACAGAGAAGAAATTGAAGGAAGGAATAGGATTTAAAGCTCAAAGGATCTGGTGGTAAAGAAAGTGAAGTGACTACAAGGAACGAGATGTAAAAACATGGAAAATAAGAAAGAAAAGAAAGAAGAAGAAAATAGCAGTTTGCGATAAACATGTGATATGCACGCGACACTTTCATGAAAGTTAGTTGTCGGAAGCCATCTATCACTCAACGTACCTACATATTGAGTTGAAGATAGTATCTCCTCATCCCCTAAACATCTCCGTCCAATGGAACTAAATTGCATGGCTCTGTAAAGTTGGTGGAGAAGTCTGTCAGATGATTTTTGCTATTTGAAGGAGCGAGGAGGAAGAGGCAGGTGATTCGTTCAACAGATTTACTCTATAGATTGCCATGTAAATGGATGTACGGTTAAGCTGGAACCTTAAATCTTGTATTTCTTGCGTATGATTAGGGCATATGAAATCTCTGTTTAGAAACAAATTAACTTAATTACGTCAGAACGTAATTCTTGGAACTATCATGATCTGAGTTTATAACTAAACTTAAGCCGGTCTTTCAGAGCTGTGAGAAGGGACATTTTCTGTTCAACTACAGGATATTGAAATTAATGATTAGACTTTTTATCGTCGAGTAAATCATATAAGCATTTACATCTTGCTTTTATAAGCTTTATGCATGCATAATAATTTCCGACAGACGGTAACTCAGATAATATCGTGTTGACTTTGAATCTACATAGCCATGGATTTATGTCCAGTTACCTTTCATCCTATTTGATGTTTTCCTTTGTATATGAAACAACCTTCTCTGTTTTGCTAATGATTATAAGTTATTTCGACAACTCAGCCCATTAGAAGATATTATTAATCTTGAAAATCCATAGCTGATCCTTGGATTGTTTTGATATATACAATGTGATTCTAAATCTCCTCAAAATATTTGTTATTTCTATGTCTTTAAAAGATACTGAAATCCGGTAAAACAACGCATTGGAGATAATCATGTTGCTCAAATTAGTTCTCAAAATTACTTTGGAGTTGGCTTTGTCAAATAAATATATTTGTACATACTGCGACTTTTGCAACTAACAGTGATATTCGCTTATTTGCTCTTCTTATAAAATTTCCCATAATAAGTATATTCTTTAATTTAGTATATTCAATACAATCCTCAATTCCCAATATATTAAATAAACATCCCATGTTTTCAATATAATTTGCTTATCAGATATATTTAATTTGGTCCTTTTTGAAAGTCTTTGTTAGACTATTCAAAAGTAAAAACGTTTGTCCGTCCGTCTGCCTGACGACAACTGTCGACTCCGGAACGATAGATGTTGAGCTGTCTTTGTAGACTTCGGTCTAGGCGGGACGCGTCAAAGCCGTATAGATCATCTCTGTCAAAACAGCATAGAGTTTACAACTGCATAGATCTGGCCTGATTGTCCGTTCACCGGTACGTCGACATTCAATTCAGAAATTATTAGGTCTACGAAGGTGTTTAATCTGCCGTTCGAAAGGTCGTCGCGATAGTACATGTGCACACTATCCCAACTAGGCTCCGTCTCATTTGTTTTATCTAAAGATGAAAAATACTGATATGTAAATGAAACTAAAATTTACTTTTACCTTGTTCGTAAGTCAAAATTCTAAGTTTGTGGGTGTCTTTAATAACAAAGCACAACTTATGGAAATAGAGTAGAATGTTGCTTATCCGAACGTCATTCATCCGAAACGTCAAAATTCCAAAAGTGTTAATTAAAATACAATAATATAAACATTGGAAATTAGGAAAAGGAATTGAAAAACTCAAAAGACCTTAAGAAGCAAGTTCACCAGCGCTTACTACTAGCAGACAACGACGAAGAGGTTATTGCTGCTACTAGAAAGCTAAATATTAAGGACTGTTGCTATATGTTAGCTGAATTATGGTAGTCGATGGAAAACAATTTTAAACATACCGTACGTGTGATATATTCTTATCAACATAAGAAACCGAAAGAAATAGCTTCGATGAACAGCAGGTAGATGACTTGACAGATTTATTCCAATCAATCTGAGAATACGAAGACTGTGATGAAGCAGATGCAAATGAGAAGCTGCCAAGTGAAGCTGATCAGACTTTCAAACTTCAGATGAGGATGAAATTATAAAATATGTCAGGAAACGTTGTACGTATGGATACTGAAACGGGTGAAGATGGAGGTGATGGTGACGATAATCAAAGGACATAGAAGCGTATGTTGCCTTGGGAACGGCGATAGTATGAATGGGAACTTGAATGTTGCTCTACTTAACTTCTTCTGGTTAATTAGATTAGATATTTCGACGCTAGAAAACGGAGGTCTGAGTTCAAACAACCAACAATTAGCGATAACTTCACGAAATAAATTCATATCTATTAAGTATTGTAATTTGCAGGTACTGTGTTGCAATTTAATGGTAACATCTTTCTGTGGGTTCTAGGTTGGGTTACCCAAACAATCGAAGATCCGGACTGTAGCTGGTCCTAATTAGTTCGGATAATCGACAAAGTAATTTTACAAACATAAGTGATAACATTAAAATAATAAGCTTCCTAAGTGTCTGTGTTTTTCCGACTATTTTATGGAACACCACAATCTGTAACCCCCCATATATGGTATCATATGAACATTATGATATGAGTGTTTCATATAAATATAAATATTTGAACCGAATCGACTCAACTGAACCATTGAGGACCCAGGAGCTAGAAAAATGCCAGAATATGCAAAAAATCCTTCCGTTTTTTTTCTGGCTATTTTCTCTAAAACATCAATCTTCACATATTTACGGTATCATATGAATGTTTATGTTGTGAAGTTTTCACATACATTTATACGATCTTGATACGTTGAGTCACTGAGGCTTCAGAAGCGAAAGAAGATTTGACCTTGATAATTTCATTAACCAGCAATAACAAAACTAAATTTAAAACGACGGATTTATTATTTGTCTTCCTGTCTTACGTTAGATCATTGGTAGAGCTGGTAATGAAATATACATTTAACGACTCATAGGGCCGAGAGCCGGTGCTGGTTTCTGGACTATAATCTGGAATACAATTTAGACTTTAAAAAGTTGTTATATATATAAAAATAGTAGTTATTTCCACATGGAACTGAAAGTATACAGAAATATAAACTGCAACCAAAACATGAAAAAGGTTTTAAAAAAATACCATTTAGAGTTTCTGCAATTCTGACAACTATATATGGTGTGACACTCATCTATGCTCTTGCAAATGGGCAACAGGTACTTTGTGTTGAAACACTCTATACGCATAAAGCTATACTTTACGTTAGATTTTTGTATATGAGGAAAATTGAAGTTTATTTTCCTAGTATGTCTTTTCGGGTTCGCCTCCGCTACTCTCTCATCTTCTATCTGGTCCGATCCAAAGATGGCTAAAGACCTTAAAATTTTTAAACATATCCTCATAACCTGTCTTTCATGAGACTAGAAACAAATCATATTATTCTCACTAACTGCTTGACATTATATCTTCAGGAGATACATGTTTCGGTAGAAGCGAATTATTTTTAGTGTCGCTTTTGTCCATTCCTAGCGATTTTGTAACTTTCAAGTTGCTAGTTTTTAGGGCGACATATTTTTGTATGAATAAAAGTAGTTTGTATTACCTTCTTTTTCAGTTTAATTAGCACGCCTACCACAAGTAGTCTATAGTATTTTGTAAATTACCACATAAGCAGAGTTAAGAAAATAGTATCAGTTTATTACCATTATGATTAAATGGTGGGAGGACAGAGGAGAGTAATTTGCCATAATGTGAAGGTGGCAAAGGGAAAAGAATGTGAGGATGCGGAAAGAAATGTAGCGCTGGAAGTCATGTGGCTAGGGTGCCTAGACTCATAAATCCGACCCTAATTCTATTATATGAAAATGTTTAGACTAAACGCAAAGATCTAATCCATTAAAACAGAATATTGATAACTAAAATAATACAAACACTTTAATATACACTATATTCGTACTTGAAAGGGTTGTTATTAAGGTCACAATCTTCATCAATTTATTATTACACGTTTTGTATTAACTTGCTCTGTAGTCATCTCTGGTACAAATCTTGTAATTGATTTCTAACTCACTTCCCATAATCTGATGTCTTTGAAAGTTTGTAAACTTTCTTGCTTCCGATGAGAATACAATATTCAAGCATTAGATATACGATAAAATAATCCAGTTAACTGTACTTAATTAATTAATAAAATAATTGAAAATTATCCTTAAATGCACTCAACGCCGCATCTATTGTGTGAAGTTTGGGTTGCCTATGTCGTAGTGAATTTAATATTCATCTATTATACATACAAATTAATTTTAAAAAAAGATTAAAAATCACGCTTTTCTTAAGGTGCACTAAAAAGTAAAAAAAATAATAAACTGAATTAATATAATGAATCGTAAAACAAAGGCGCGGGTGCTCTTAGATATCTGGTGTAGTAAAAAGTAATCCATTATTTTGCCAATAAATGGCTTCAGTAATCTGTATCTCGCGTTGTATAAGTCCGATCGGGTTCAACGAGATGGCGTTCAAACGATGAGATTGCGTACTACAAACACTGTTCAGATAGTTGGTATGAGTTGACTCAGTGTTGTGTGAGTGCGCGTCAAAATGAACACTAGCAAAGAGTTAAATACGCTATATTTTACAGTATTTCTTCAATAAAGGCTAAAACGCAAGCCAGGCGGCTGCAAATGTGAATAGTGTTTATGGTCCTGATACTGTAACATTTAATCACACGAAATTTGGGTTTCATCGATTCCGTGCCGGTAATTTTGACGTCAAAGATGTACCACGCACTGGAAGGCCAAGTGTCGAAAATTTCGATAAAATCATGGACATTGTCGCGTCCGACCGTCATGTAAGCACTGTTTCGATTGCCCAAGAGCTAAGCATTGCACAAAAAATCGTGTGGAACCATTTGCATAAGGCTGGATACAAAAATAAGCTTGATGTATGGGTGCCACACGAGTTAACGCAAGAAAACCTCATGGATCGAATTTTTATCTGCGAATCGCTGCTGAATCGCAACAAAAGCGACCCATTTCTGAAGCGGTTGGTGACTGGTGATGAAAAGTGGATCACTTACGACAACGTCACGCGAAAACGATCGTAGTCGAAGCGCGGTGCGAAAGCGCAAACGGTGCCCAAGCCAGGATTGACGGCCAGGAAGGTTTTGCTGTGTGTTTGGTGGGATTGGCAGCGAATTATCTACTATGAGCTGCTCCCCTACGGTAAAACCCTTAACTCGGAACTATACTGTCAACAATTGGACCGTCTGAAGGCAGCAATCGCCCAGAAGCGCCCAGCTTTGGCCAATAGGAGAGGCAATGTGTTCCACCAGGACAACGCCAGGGCCACACACATCGAGTGAGTCGCCAGAAGCTCCAGGAGCTTGGTTGGGAGGTTCTTATGCATCCACCTTATAGTCCGGACCTGGCACTGAGTGATTACCATCTGTTCCTGTCCATGGCAAACACGTTTGCTGGTGAAAAATTCGCGTCAAGAGAGGCTTGTGAACATCGACTGTCTCAATTTTTTGCCAATAGGGACAAGGGCTTCTATGAGAGAGGCATCATGATATTACCTTCCAAATGGCAACACGTTATCGAACAAAACGGCGCATATGTAACCTAAATCGGATCATTCTAACTATGGTAAGTCAAGCGTTCTTTGTCATGCAAAAATAATGGATTACTTTTTACTACACCAGATATTATGATTTTATGGTAAGGTAAGCAAGAGCAGCCACGCTTTTATTTTCCGATTCATAAGATTAATTCAATTTATTATTTTTTACTTTTTAGTCCATCTTAAACAAGCGTGTGTTTTTTTTAAAATCCTTTTTAAATTATTTCTTATTTACTTACTCTGTAATCATGTTTCATATCTGGTACAAATCTTGCAGCTTTAATTTAACTAATTTCCCGACGTCATACAATAATGAAATTTTTCACAGCGAAGTACGTCGGATGATAATATAACATTCATTTTTTACTTTCATATATTTCTATATATGTATGTATTTTTAAAACATATTTTAATATTTAGTTATTACATACTTCTTTATCCCCAAAATACTAACCTGCACCTCGACTGGGTTTGGCTAGTTGCAGAACACTTTGGGGCACAAAATATTAGCTGGGTAAAAAGTATGAACACCGAAATAACCAGAAATAACACCGAATAAATAAAATAAATTAAGAAAGGATTTTAAAAATAAATTAACAAAGCATTTTTAAACAACACGCTTTTTAAGCAAAGAAAAATAGGCTATAAAGTTAAAAAAAAATAGATTAATGAATCAGAAAATAAAAGCGTGGGTTCTCTTAGATATTGTGATTTTACGATAAGGTAAGCAAGAGTACCCACGTTTCTTTTTTCCGATTCATAAAATATTTTATTTTCCTTTTTAGTCCATTTTCTTTGCTTAAAAAGCGTGTGTTTTTAAAAATCCTTTTTATTTTTTTTACTATTTACGTTAATTCAAATGTAATGTATTAATCGAAAAAAGAAGTAACTATAGCAGATAACAATGTCCTAATGTATTCATGTATTTCATTATATTAATTGAACTTAATAAAATATTTATGTTTACATATGATCGATAGATTTAAAAGAAGCCCAGAGTTGAGGTCTATAATTTATATTTAACACTTCCCAGCATGCAGTAAATTGAAGAGTAAAATATTTGAAGGGTACTGACTACAAGCAAACGTTATGTATGTTTTCTGTCAACGCTTTCTGGGAAGAAAATGCAGTTCTGAAACCTTCATCTTCTTTCATCAAACGCAGGAATTCTTCAGAAAAATAATTTTGAATTTTTTAAACAAGATTTTGCTTATAAATTCTAAATGAAAAAAGCACAAACTGAATGCTTATTTGTCAATTTTATACAGAAGATTATTCTGTATAAAATGCAATAACTTCATTTCTGAAATTCGTTCATTTTCTCGAAAGTTGTAATTAAACATAAATAACAATATTTAGAATTATTTCAAGGTTAACTGTATATGAGGAAGCATTTATTATTTTAAAAATATAAACAAGTCCTGTAGAGGATATATTTTTAACAGAAAGTAGCGGAACGGTTCGGCAAGGAATGTGCCATTATTTTATCAAGGAACAATCGCAGCATTTCTTTGGTGTGGCTGAGGTAAATCATATAAAATCTCAGAATGGCTGATACAGAATTTATAAGCCGAATACGCTACCGGCTAGCTAGTTACCCGGTACATTACGCTAGTGTATTAGATATGTTAACCAACTTCATATTTTCCCCGACTTGCTACGTTTCTCCCACAGATAGAGACAGAGTTAAACATTCCCTCTCTCCAAATGTGTTTTCCAATTGTAGTATAGTCTTCAGTTTTCTCTCGTAAACTCTGTATAATATCCTTGAGCAAACCCTATTTTCATGCTTCTTAAGCAATTTCATCCAGAATTTGCGCAATGAAGAGGAAAGGATCTGGATTTAAGATGATACAGATCATACTTAAGATAATCATGACACCATTCGTTGTCTGCGAGCTAAAGAAAGTTAAGCACTGCTGTTAACAAGGTTTGACTAAGGATTTAGCGAAAACTACTGTTTGATCATCCACTTTTGGGGAACTGTTTAATTGAGTTATGTTCATGTTGAAGATAATTCAATGGCTGCAGCACATCCATATGACTAGAGTCGATGCTGTTGAAATCCGCACAACAATGTCAAATCTATGTTAACAAATTATCAATATTTGTGTATATAGGACGAAACGCACATACTTATTATATAAGTAGATAGACAATCATATATTTTACGGATTTATTTAATTATCTTCGAACAACTAAAGAGTAACTGAAATGCTTTAAATTCATTTAAAATGATTTTAAAAAATCTTTATAAGAATCAAATGCTTCAAAAAGTGTTACTAAAGAACGTATACACGTTTCATGTCAAACTGAGACTAGAACTATCCTTTCCTAAAATATATTCTCATTGCCTGCAGGGTGAAGGTTGCCTGTGTTAAACTTACCAATAATTTCGTGCTGGACCGTGGAAATGGACACAGAAAGACATGATATTCAGCAAAGAGAGAGCAAATCGCTGTGTAGGGATAGATCGCCCTCTGCTCTCCCGAGCCCCTTAGTGGTGACTAGCTTTGACTCTGCTTCGACCCTATAGATCTATAAGGTTATATGTGTGAGTGAGTAAATGTGTGTGTATGTGTGTGGATGGTGATTTAAGCTTCTAGGCACGGTTGTGGTTCTAATCCGACCACTCAAACCCACGCAACACGACATCTCACTTAGTTGACTTTTTGGCAACACACAGTAAAAGCAAAGGAAAGCAACAGAAGCGCCATCTGTTCGACCTAGTCTCTCCTTATTGCTGGAGAAAGCAGAAGTTGCTGGAAGACTTTGGAAAGATTTTTCTCTTCAATTTTGTTCTCTCATTGTCAAAAGAAACTAAAAAAAAGATGTTGAGGAACACCAGAGACAGAACTGAAAGGCGTGAAAATGTCCGAGAAGGGAAAAGCATCTACACTCCCTCCAAACGATGTGGTCTTTGATTTTCCTCTTCATTTACAACGTAATTTAAATCTGAAATTTCGGGAACGTATAGGCAAGGAATGAAAAGATGTTGAAGTTTACTTTAAGTATTTAAAGACAAATCTTAGACACGGTTGCTTGGCTGCTACATCATTCAGAGAAAAAGAGGCAAAAGATAGTTAAATGTGTATGCGCACACGTATGCAAGAGAACGAGAGAGTTAGTTGGTGAAAGGAGAAACAAAATACACTGCATTGTCCAAAAGTTTTAAGTCGTCAGTGAAATTAACCATGGGGAGGCCCCTATTGTGAAATTATATTGGGCGATGAAACAAGAATCTAGTAGTAGGAACATGTAAATTAAACAAAACTATAAAAACGATGAAAATGCAATAGCCAGGTAATCGGCTGGTAGAGCGGGACAAATTTGCACGGCACCCATTGCTGTGGCTTTCACTGACTACTCAGCATATATATGTGTGGCTACAATGTGTCGCGAGCGATGTGCTTGGAGAGACGAATCGCAAGACATCCTCTTTTCAGACTAATACCATCTCTCCTGCAGTATCATGATGCCCGCATTAGTATCTAGTGGTACTTTGGAACTAGGCTGGTTGACGCCTGCGTTTTGCATTGCCACGTTGGTTCGGTACCGGGAGTTACGATGTGTGGCCCATAGAATTGTATGCCCTTTCGTGTCTCCTACGCATTGACGGACATGTGAGAAGCCAACGGTACATAGACACACGGTTGTGGTCCTTTAGTGTAGGCCCGGCCTAGGACCACATTCCAGAAGGATGACACCCGCCCGCATGTGGCACGTAATGCCTGGATACAATATTCCCCTCCATCCTTGACTGGAGCAAAGTGGTCCGAAACCCGGAAAACGTGTCCAAAACCTTAAAAATAAAGTTACTATTTTGGGGAATTTTAGTGCTTGGTATGTGTTACCAAATCCTCGTAAAATCTTTTGAAGCAATGCATAACGAGCAGATGTTCTTGTATAGCTGCTAAGGTCATTTCTAACTAGAACGTGGAGCGCTTCATATTTCTTATTTTCGTTATTCCAAAATATTCGTGAACTTTGAGGGCTCATAAAATTGTGTGCGTTTTATCAATTTGCAAGTTGTGAATATGGAGTCGTCTCCCCAAAGTTAGAACAATTAAACAGTGTACTGGAAATCTGCCGCAATTATTATTTTTAATAGTTATTTAACATAACATCCGGTTGTGCATCTCGTGTACCGGAACAGTCCTTGTTATTCAGAATAAGATAATGTACATATTCAGCAATAGTCTACACTCTAATTGGTCAGGACCTGCCCATTGAACATGTATTAACAAAATAAGGCAATAATACACCTTTAAATACACTTATGGTTTTTATTCGTAACTGCACGAACATTATCTTAAAAGCATCCTTTCAGTTAAAAAAAAAAAAAAACTTAATTAACATTTCTGTTGGTTTATTAGCCCTTTTTATACTTTTAGTTGCTGAAAATAAAAAAAAGCAGTTTTTAATTCGAAATTATTCAAATTTCTCGAAAATAATAATTATAAATGTATGTAAATGTTAAAAACGTTCCAGAATAAATACAATTTAGAGCGAAAATATAATTTTGAAATATTAGTAGAATTATATTTTTAGTTTTCCATACCAACGACCGTTCATAATTATTTTATTCACGAGCCGGAAATCGTTTTATCGCTGTTATTAGCAATAGGATAATTGTCAAAAGAAGCGTAGGAATCATAAATTCTTTAGAAATTTGCCTCCTAGATTTCGCTCGCAAATGTGGTAGAAGAAGATATATGGAAAATATTTTCAAAAGGTTTCTTATTATGGCAGATACACTTATTTTTAACCAAAAAAAAAAACTCTGTTCGTTGTCTTCTCAAGCCATTACATTACTAAAACGACACTTGTACAGTTACGTAACGTACAATTACTATCATGTAAAGAAGAAATTTGCCTTTCAAACAGCGAAAATGATAGAATAGAATATAATATAGAATAAAATAAAATAAATAATAGAATAAAATATTTATAAAATAGAATAGAATATTTTTTTTTTATTTCACAAATCCAAAAATCTTTATAAGTGACCCTATTCTATCTAATATCACTTGTTCTTTTTATTAATTTTACATGCACTTCTCCCACCCCTAGGGGTACATTATTCTCACAGTATTTCTTTCCAGGCTGTATGGGATATGTGTACCAAGTTTGGTTGAAATTGTTTCAGGTCTTCGAGAGTTACACTGGAAAATACAGACACGCATACGTACATACATTTGAGTATATACACGGTCACTGTTAATTTTACGTATTTCCTTGAAATGGTTATAGTGTGTCTAATTTTCAATAGATTAAACCATAATGTGTATAATAAAAATGTTATAGTTTTCGAGATATTTGTACAGAGGAGCCGGCCAGATAGCCGTGCGGTCTACGGTGGTAGGCCAACGACTCGAAGGTCCCGCGTTCGAGTCCCAGCAGGGGCATAGGTGTGGATTTTAATGTCTAAAGGGCAAATCGTGACTGGTCGAAGTTCAAAGTTACTAGACTGACCCATATACAAATAACGTTTACCGAAGTTTTTACCCACAGAGGACACTTAAAATCATATGAGATAATTATTCTCGCTGCGGAACCGTAATACTTATGTATACAGGAACGCTGTGACAAATATACTGGAGGAATTCAAAGACACGATCAAGAGGAAAGTTAAAACTATCATGGGAGAAGTTTTGCGAACGAATATATTTGTATATATTTAAAATAGCGTGCCTTTAAGAGGAGTGACAACCAGGGTAGAGGGTCATTCCTATGATTTTAAACACATTTTTTCATTCCTTTCTGAGATGGAACGGGTGTCGGTGACACCTCCCCCGCAGAAATTTAATAGAACGCTCTCTTCCCCCGAGGAGTTTTTAAAGCCCCTTAGAGATCTACAATGTGTTGCCGCACATTTTGAACAAAACTGTTGCAATACGAAGAAGTATTTTTTTATAATAAAAATTTGTGTGCTGCTGTTATTCAAAGAAATTGGCGTGGTTCAGACAGCAGCGCGCCTAATAATGAGTCAAGTTGAGGACACTACAGACTTTTCTCGCAGTGTTCCCCTGTCTGGCGCTCTGAGGTGCAGTCAGCCTCCTATCAAATTGGGTACCAAACTGTCCTTGGTTTTTCTGGGCTTCTTGGGAGGTAAAGGCGGTCGAGCGTGGGACAGACTACTCGGAGGGCAAAGCAGAATGTTTAATTATTTCAGAGGTGACCAGGACCGGAGATGTTACCCCCAGAGCACGGAAAATACGACGCCAAAATTTCCAGTTAATTATATTACCTGGACCGAGTCATTCTGGTCAAGTTTCGGACTCTGTCGCCGCGTCACTTATGTTCGGGTCAGGTCAGGTCACCAAAAGTGACTCGGTTTTAGCTCTGATTCATCCCTGTTTATTTTTTTTCCCCGATTTGAATATATTTCGAAAACTTTTGTTTAATTCAAAAAGAAATATCGAAAACGACTTCTGTCTGACATCTTGCTGCACACTCAGATGCGGTTAAAAAGAAACATTATTCGGAAAAATACTTAGGCCTATATCTAGGACGAACTGCCTCCGTAGTAAGAACTCCAGAGTAACAAAGGCACCGGTAAGCCAGAAGAGGTTTGGATTATGTTGATGTAAAACATATATAAAAATGAAATATACTTTATGGGCTCGTTTAATCAACCTATTGTATTACAACAACAGTATAAGTACATTCACGTTTGAACTCTCTCTCTCTTTTTTCTCCTCTTTCGCTGTGTTTGTGAGAATAAATTATTTACAATGCCACTTTGTATTCATATGATGTTATTACAGGAATACCAACAAACCTACGCCTAAAGACCATAAATAAATAAATTCCTAAAAATAGATTATCTTTCACTGTTTTTGGAGTATGTTGTAAAGTTTAAGAATGTAACAAAGTTATATAAAATGTACTTAAATCTATTGAGCCAATTGGAACCTAACGCTTTAAGTTCGATTTCGATATTGTGCGTTGGAAACACTCGTCCTCTCTCTCAAACCAGCGACTGAGTCACTGTTGACTATAGCAGCGCCACCACGTAAACAACGGCACTGTCATTTGCAACGGGTAGTACATATCAGCTATAATAAACAAGGCAATATCTACAGTTAATACTCCAACAGTCCCATTGCAGAGATCACATAAATTCCCAACCCAAACATTACTAGAACGTCACAACTCACCTTTCTCTAATGTTGGGAAGAATTAAGGTCAAGCACCGTCGCGTTACATATGCATAAAGCATTAAGCACTTCCATAGATCGATTTGAAGTAGAAGTCTGTAGTTGTTTCTACGTCACAAATGAGAACAAAGTCTCTTTGATGAAGTTGAGTTCATATCGACAAACAACTAACACTTGGAGTAAATACTGGTCACTTACCCAAAATTCAGTAAAGTCCATTCACGATTAAAATCAGAGTTCTTTTGAATAGAAAGTTCGAAAACGCCTAAGTCCGTGAATATCTGGACTTGTGTTTTTCACAGAAAAGTAACGATTATAAGAACAATGAAGTACTTGACGAACTGGAATTCAGTCTAGGACTGATTTTTTTGGGTAATAAATGATGCATTGACTTGCTATGGTGGAATAATTCGGGAAGTGAGATTCTCATATGTAGGAGGTGCATATTAGGTAGCAACATTGGCATTTACTCTGATTCTACAGGTGTCGATATGTAGAACAAGATATGATGTGTTCAATGTCTTTCTAATCGGAGCTCTAATGAGTCAATCGCTTGTGAGTGCTCCGTTCGGGTGATTCTCTTGGAAAGCCAATATTTATTGACTAATCTATGACATCGTATTCTGAAAACGTGCTTATATGATTGCTGCTGCTGTCGAATGATTAAATAATATGCACGGCAGCGCATGCAGCTAAGTTCCGCTCGTCTCAAAATGCCAAAAGCATGTTACGCAGGAACAAAAGCTTATGGCGAAATCTGAGATTTCGAGACCCCGTAAGAAAAAAAGATGTCAAAGAAAGGAATATGAGCTTCTAAAGTTAAAAAGATATGGCAAATATGTGCAGGTGTGCAAAATTTCATATTCGTAGTTTGAAACATATTCGAGTTATGGACCCCTGAAATTACGTATTTTAGGGTAACTCATTCACTCGTTCACTCACTGGCTCACACATTTATCATATTGTTTAGGGCTTTCAAAATAAGTTAGAAACATGAAATTTGGCATGAAAATCGAGGATGATAAGTAGGGCAAATTCCATCATTTTGAAAAAAGTCACCATCTTGGATCCAAAATGGTCACCAAACGTAAAATTTCAAAGAATACACAGCTCGTGGGTCCGAATCCCTCCTAAAACACGGTTGTTTGTGTATGTCTGATTTTAACGTAGGTTATAAGAAAGATAAACGCATAAATATATAGGTCACAATCGTATAACTAAATGAAATGTAACAGGGAATTAAATTCACGAGATTAAGGAGTTCGCTTCTTAAGTAAAAAAATCCGGGTTCGATTCCCGGAGAAACAAGAGTTTTTCGTTTTTTCTTTAAAAATATATTTCAATATGTTTATATATATTATTATTAAATGCTGTCTTGCATTTTCGTAGATTATCTTAGATTAGTGCCCATGTGTTACTGATGGTTAGGTAAGGTCAGTTGCGGTTATGAAGTGCAACATTATTCACTCACAGTGTCATGTGCCGACTCGATCTGTCGGGAGTGATGATGGTGAGTGTTAATGAAAACATCTTGCCGTTATAAACCGTTAAGTGCAGTTAAATGTAGAAAAAATGTAGATTTCATAAACTTACATAACAGAACCAAAATATCCACGTTTTGTAATTGTGTTTGTGTAGACTCCATTGTTACACTTTCCGTTCTCAAATTTCGAGCGCGATAAGCTCGTTCCGTTTGTCCCGCCACGCGTAACATGATTCATCGCCAGTAGCAATACGCACGTGCACTGATTGGAAAGTGAATAACACGACTGTAGTAAATTGTGCGTCATATGAGCGCCATCTAATGTCAGCATATCGGACAATATTGAAGTATGCGGTTTGGGCATTTACTGTTTTCGCAGTGCTTAGACTGTGTGTTGGTGTTAGCTAACGGCAAGCAATTTTGAAAGTAACGCTATATTCTTTCATTTATAAATAAGAATGATCACGTACAAGAAACTGTGAAATCTGAACAAAAACACCAGAGGCGCACAAATTCAACCAAATTCTTCAGCCCTAGAACCTGGTGAAGTGGGGGATGGATGAGCCATGTTCCTTGGCGACAGCATGTAAGAAGAACACTGGAATTTGCAAGGTTCATGATCTTCAAGGCGTAAGGCTGGTGGTGGCCCTAAGACCCACCACACCCACTATCACCAACCCGTTAGCTTGAACATCATGAACTTTGCAACCTCGCGCCAACTTTCAGTGTTCTTCTTACATGCTGTCGGCAAGAAACTTGACTCATCCATCCTCCATTTCACCACGTTTTAGGGCTGAAGAACTTGGCTGAACTTTTTGCACCTCTGGTGTTTTTGTTCAGATAGCTATTATTTTACATATGACACTTGATATTAGTCACTGTACTCTTTGTGAATGCTCGTGACCTACATGCTATTACATGTCTTTTTCTTGAAATAATAGGTGAGGTAATACAACTGAAGTCTTATTACATTTCTCTGGATTTAATATCTTTGAGAGAGATCAAAATGGCTACGTCTCATTCTAATATTGTAGTTAACGACACGGTTCCACATTTCTTATAGCATAACACTCGGGATATTCCTTTTATTTCCATTATAAACTAAACCTAGTACAATCTCTTACAAACTAACAAATTAAAATGATAATAATATGCATAATTTTTATAATATTTAAGTTTTACAAGTAGTTAGACATTATAATTAGTGAACACAAGATTGTCTTTCTTCCAATTTAGCAGCACTAAACACTTTTATTGTACTAGAACTCATAGCTTGTGACATAGGAAATCAACATATTTATTTTGTTGAACCTGGCGAGCACTTTTATCCGTAAACACTAAAACACAAATATCTCGAAAACTATCAACTTTATATTGCACATATTATTTTTCAATTCATTGCAAATTAGACTAATATGACCTCTTTGAGGGAATACGAATGTACCAGTAGGGTTACCAACCGTCCAGTTTTTACCGGACATGTCAGGCTGTTTAACCATTTTAGAAATGTCAGGCCGGCATTTGTCTTTTTCTTAATAAAGTCCGGCATTTTAAAAATAAAATAAGGAAGATATTTCTACATCTAAACTGCATTGTTTATGTTATTCACGGTAAACTTTATGGTTACGAGCAGTATTTTTTTACTTTTTTTTTTTAACTACTAGGGTGCGTAGTTGGTGGTACTGTCGATATATCCCACTCGATTATTCTTGTCTCCGTTTGCGAAATTGCGAAAAGTACAAAGAATTTTTTAAGAACTAGCACATCATCAAGCAATACTTTTGTCTTTAACCTCCCCAAAACTTTCACCACCAGATAAAAAGTTACATAACGAACGTAACTGTGCCTAGAAAAAACAATGTTGATTGATTTAATTTCATTGAGTCCGGCATTTTTAAAAAGTCCGGCTTTTTTCGGAATTATGTCTGGCATTTGACAATTTCCAGTTGTTAACCCTAAGTACCAGTGACCCTGGATATAGATTGAATTACTAATTTTCTTTTCGTTTTCTGTAAATTTTCACCTTACTTAGGATTTCAGATTTTGTTATAAATCTGCACTTTATTTTTGCGTTATTACAGCCTGCACTTCTATTTTTAATAATAGCAGTCTAGATTTAAGCGTTATTACATATATATTTTACGTGATTTATATATAGATCCCTTTTATTCCAAAAGGAACTAGAAAGTTGGCTTAGCATTTGGGAACGTACTCATCCTGGCTGATATTTTTTCCATGTTTTCCCTCCGTCACACTAGGTAAATGCCGGGATGGTACTTGAATTTAAGCCTTGTTCAACGCCATCCCGCATCCTTTTTCCTTTCCTATCCCAACCTGAGCCTTAGATTTCTGAATAAATAAATAAAAAATCAAACTCAATTAAAGTGATGTTACAACGTAAGGTTTGTAAAGAGAAATGTATCCATTACATTTTTATTGATAATCAATAAAATAATAAATATTTTATTATTAACGTATCAGCAACGTTTCTTTGTTCGCGAAATGCTACTGCATAATGTATAGGATTCACTGGATGAGAACAGAGGACTACGTTGAATTTTGCGGATATAAGAAAACTTTTATATACAGTGTGAGATAACGAGCATATTGTTTAGCTGTTGAAAAGATAAGTTCTAGATGAATACGTTCCCAAAATAAAGCAGGCACTGTGGGTAGAAATACAACGGGAAAGAGGTGGCAATAAGAAGTGCCAAAAATGTTATTCTTAACTTTTTTTGGTATTTTTACCTGCGAAGATGGTTATAAAACAAAAGCACTGACCAGATGAAATCAAACTCTGCACAAAACTGTTTTCCTCATTCATCTGCTAGCGGCTACTAGCATTATACAACCAAATGGTTCAAGTGAGACAAATCCGATGGCTACTTATAAATAGTATATTATTGCGCAAGAAGTTTCCTTTTCGTCTGGGCAAAACTTCAGATATTTTACAGAAGGTATACGATTCCTGAAATTTTAACCTTCAGATGCTAACGGAGAGTAAACGGACACAAAAGTTACCTACAATAAGAACACATTTATTTATGTTGTTCTTGAACAATGAAAGATTTCAGGTGGCAACATGGAAAGCCAATGTTAAGTTTTGTGAGAAAATAATACTGTACCAAAAACAATAAGAAACGTCATTTCATACGGAATAGAAATTTGCGTAATAAACATTGCATCAAAAGTTGAATAAAATTATAAATATACAATTTCTAGTATTATCATGAATATATTTTAATTGTTGAATTATGTAAATAAACTGTAAACCAACAACAGCATCTTTGTTAAGCAACAGCATTTAGTAACTTCTAGTAGTGGTTTGATATGCAAGGCTATTTCATGATATTCAAATGTTACACTTAGTTTCTAATCAATTTATTACATTTACTGTTAGTAAATTGTTAGACAACTAACGTGGTGGGTAATTCCCAAGATGTGGAGTTTAACAAAATCCGGGTATAACTACTCAGTACTAGGTTCATTTAATCTTTTACTCTCTGTGTTTCATACTGACAAAGATAGTGAATATAGAAAATCTTCAAAGCGTTTCTTACATTTCCCTGCATAGCAAAAAATCCAGTGTTAGTTCAACACAAAATGTAAATCGTAACATATGACAGCTATCAATGAATAACCACCATGTTTGCGTAATGATGCAACACATAAATGGAAGTACTTGGCTTAAGTTTAAGCACATAAATCTTGATTTTTGTTCTGGTAACACAATTGACAAGTTTGTTTCCCAAACCCACTATGTACCCGTTTTACTTTATTTTTTAAATTTATTTTGTATTTCGTATAATATGCAAGTTTCTGATTCGATTTTGCGGCCACGCTGAACGATAAAGTACGCTATTCAATTGAAAGCAGTGGCTTAATATAAAATTTGCTTCAAAATCGAATCAGGAATGTGTATATTATATGAAATACAGAAAATACTTAAAGAAAAGTAAAGGAACGAATATAGTAGGTTTCTGGAAATATGCTTCTCAATTACACCAGCGTGCATGCAAAATTACAGGAGTATGTTGTCAAGAGTTAAATGAAATTGTGGTAACTAGTTCAGTGATATAATGGTAAATAAACACTTTGAAAATTAAATGTTATATTATGTTTGCTTAAAGTTTCAAGATATTCTTGCTCTGAAGTATATTGTGCGTCTGATCTAAAACGAAATACAAAAATGGACCAATCTAGCAGCCAATAGTTACGACCGGTTTCGACTGTAAAAGGTGTGACTTTTAAAAAGTAAGGAGCATTAATGCCTTACAGAGATTTGAGATAAGTATTTATGTACGCTGGTTTCACACCTCAGACATTTAAACCTAAAAATAATGGTGTTGAAATGAGATGCCTAGCATATATTTTAAGGGAAAAAAGTCACTGTTCCGGGACGTCGTACTTCTAAAAGTCAGCAAAATCCGTAATTATACTTATGTTTAGTTTCCAAATGCAAGTAACATTTACTAATTAAAACTATGTACAATAACTCCTTTTTATCCTCTCTTATACTATGACACTTCTTTGTTTCTTATAATACTATTATGCTAATACAGGTAATAGAGTTGACTATGTAAAATTAGCAGTAAAATAATATCCTTAAGGGTCAGTTCTACAATCCGCCTCTAAACTTCTAGTCAGCTCTAAGTTGAGGCCTACTCTCATTGGCCAAAATCAGACTTGTCCTCTACTTAGCGCTGATTTGAAATTTAGCGGTCGATTGTAGAACTGACCCTAAGCCACCATGTTACGTCTCTTTTAACCATTTATTCGCTCGACACACCTTCCAACAAATATTTTTACTACGTTTGTTTATCGTGAGTAGATAAATCTGCCTTATGTCCATGACATATTTCACAAAACGACACAAGTCGTATCATTGCATCACTATGAGACTTATTACACAAAAGTAAAAACAGTACATCAATTTCGTTGATTTCGTTCTCAGATTCGTGACCACATACTTCAAAACTAGGTGGTTTTGCCCTATTACCGGTCCTATATTAAACTGTAACACAAGCAAGGTTACACAAAGCAAAATAGTTACTTGATGTTGCCATCTTTGCTATGCGCTCTGACAACTCTGATTTAAATGTCCTTGTTTAGAAACTTGTCAAATACAAAATCAATTTCGATCGTAACTATTTTGTATACAATTTTGTATAAATTAATGTAAAACACAAAACTATGTTGAATATTTTTACAATAATTTCTCGTTCACTAATGACGTCAAAAGCAGAACAGTGATGTGTTCAAATTTTCATATTTTGATATCTCTATTTTTTAACAATTAACTTCAAACAAATAATTCCACACAAAGACAGTTCATGGTGTTGGAAAACCACGTCATGCTACGTGTGTGCTATAAATACATTTTGTGTCGACACTGAAGCTGTGGTTAATATAGTATTGTTCGTGCAACGCTATACACTGCTAAAGCTTTACATTAATTTTCCTGGGAAAATGTGTGTCAAATCAGATAATTCCCTGAATGGAAATTTGCGCTAATGCTATCTGATGAAGATGATCTTTCCGATTCCAAGATATTTTTTTAAAAAACACACTCTTCCCAATTTCTTAGAATTTTTCCCTCTGAACTTCATTGACTACTGGTCACAACTTACTGATATTAAAATTCACTGAATACACTTATTCTTAGAAAAGAATTTTCTCTGAATAACATTCTGAATAGATACACGTGTCAGTTTGAATAAAAGCGACAATGGGAAAGTTGAAAATACTCGAGACACTTTTTTATTCTTTTTTTAAACGTTCATGGAAACTCAAGGGGTTTTAATTTGTGTTAGTAAGGCTGCATGAAACCACTTGCCTTGAATCCTAACGTAACAATGTCAATCGGCTATCTTAGTGTAAACAACCAGGATTTAGCAGGATGGTCTTTATACGTAATTAAAATATTTGTATGCTAATTTGGAGAAATATATATTGGATAAATGCAAAAGTTGTATCCGTTTTTTGTGTGCGTGTAGACGTGCGTGAACACAAAATGAAACTCCTCTAGAGCTGTGGATAATCGCCATCGCAATCGATGACTTTTTAAAATATTTCTGGTAGGAGATAAATCCCACGTCGATAAAGGTCCTGAGGTTTAGAGTCGAAGAATTGCTGTGCAGCAGTTTCCATCAGCTTCTTATCATCAAAGCTTTTCGAGCGAAGAAGTTTTGGAAAGCTCAAAACAGGTGGTAGTCTGCCCACAGTCAAGTCAAAAGAATAGGAAGAATGGTTTAAAATCCAACAAAAGTCCATCAATTTTTGCTGGACAGCAGCATATGGCCTAGTGTTATCATGGTGGATGATGACTTCTGGTGATTGGAGTTTCCATCGCAATGCTGCTCTTAGTCTTTACAACTGATGAAAGTAGAAGGTGACATTAATCGTTTGGTTAAGATTCAGTGAATTATAGCATAATGTTCTTGGAATGAAGATCTGGTTTGCAAGTGGATGGGGCCTGTTCAGAAACGGGACACACAGTCTTTTGATACTTTACGTTTTGCTATAGAGCACCCTTCTTATCACCCGTAACAGTGCGTGTTATAAACCGGCCGTTTTGGTACCGTGAAAGCAAGAAAACACAGGTCGCGACCCGCCCTTCTCGTTCAGCTGCACTTCTCTGATGTGAAATCCAAGGATCAAACTTCGTGGTAAAAGTCTGCAACAGTTTCTCTAATGTTCTTTTGCATCTGTAAAGTTGCCGCTAATTCATTTTGGAACTATTTCGTATGGCTTGTTCGAGATCTTCTTTGAAGAACACAGATTCACGTCTAGATGTGATTGATCATAACATCTTCTGTCTCCATCTCTGAATTTTTGAAACCAACGACATCATGTGCTATTGTTAACAGCATCTTTACAATGCTCTGGCTGAAGGTTGAGGCATATTGAAACCGCATTACTGTCTATCTGGAACTCAAAATTAAACAGTATCTGATTCTCTCCTTGTCAGTGTTTATTTTACCGGCACGATACGCTGATCCTGTCTACTCTTCTACACTCTCTGCCTACGCCTGTTAATGTTCTAATGTTACCCTGATTCACGCACTTGCAACAACATCTGTAAAAGCAACATTTCGCTAACCTGTGACATGTCAAAAGAAGTAGGAGTTTTGCACTTACCCAATATTTTAATTTTTCTTCTTCCTGTTTTCTAAAAAAAAATACGTGTAATGGTCATTAATCCTTGCCGCAAAAGTAATGGAACTATAACAATTATACATGTGGCTCTTTCAATAATTTAACTTTATCTTAAAGCTTGCAAAGGATTCTCTCTACCGTTGTCACGAAAGTGGCTAACCTGGAAATGAATACAATATGTTAATATAATTTGCTGCTGTTGGAGTAACTCGATAAAAACTTTCGTTAAGTGACCTACCCAAGTGATAAAATTACTGACTGATGAGTCGGAAAAATGCACATATAAAATATAGATAATGCCAAGAATGTCACGGATGTTTCTTCTTTAGCTGTTCCTTTATCTTCAGAAACCAATAACATATAAATACAATTAAGTGTTATTCTTCAAAGTTATATTTCATACAGGAAAGCTTTCCTTCTTGTACTGAAAAAGGTTCCTTGGAGAAAAAAATATTTTCCTATTTTTTCCCCCAGGAACTAATTTCTCATTTCTTGAGTAGAAAAGCAAAAGAAAGCTCATCTCCTCTCTCGCTCTCTCGCTCTCTCCTCTTCTCTGTCTCTCTCTTTTATTTCACGAGTTCCATTTTCCCCCAAAAGAGCAAACAAACGCCCGATCTTCATCTTGACAGGGCCAGAGGAAGATGGCTGAGAGTGACTAGCTGGTTGCCTCGAGAGGAGGAAACTATTAGGAGCCAAAGGGACCCAGGTGGCCATTTGTAATTGCAGTCATCCTTCACTTCAGCAGGTTAACAGCCAAAGGAGTAGTAGGGGAGGAAGTCAGAAAAAAGGATTAAGCAAAAGAGAGAGAAGAGAAAGACATTAGAATGATGGCCGAATGAACAAAGCAATGAAAACAACATGTACTGAAAGTCAAAGATGGTGCAGTGAAGCGGGGGCTGTGGAAGAAAAAAACTACTGAGCGAACCATTGAGCGTAGACGTGCATTCCTATCTTTCTAAATGCAACAAATGATTCTCTCACAAAACTGTAGTTGATTTCTTTAACGTCCAATAGTAATAAACTTATATCTTTCCATTGTTTCACTATACACATATCATTAAATTGCTAATGCTGTTTCTTTAAGAGGTCTCATTGGGACCACCCTCAAATTTAATATTTTTTATAAATATTTCAAAACGTACTTGCAGCGTCAGAAAGTTTCTAAGTTTCCTAATACCCAGAAGACACTACCTAATATGATGTTACAGATTTCAAGATGTTACCAATTCATGAGTAATGAGTTATTAAACATTATGACGTCATAATTTAATTGAAGGCTGAGTACTCATCAATAAACAATACCTCGAGTGACTGTCTGTTGTATTTCCTGCTAATCTGTAAGTATTAGGGAAGTATGCTCTAAAATGTTTGATAATATTCTTAGATTATGAAATATTAAAAAAAAATGATTATAAAATAGTGGGTCCCGCAAGAAGACTCCTCAATATAAATTTGATTATACTTTTTTGTTTACTTACATTAACGAAATAACGACAGAGGACAAATAATGTGTAACATTCTCTATCAGGCTATCATATTTTAACAGAACAAAAACACAAACCAACTATATACACTCCACCTTATTTAGTTATTAACTTTTGCTACTTTTAAAACGAAAGATAGTAATGTTTCACGTGAGATTTCATATTGGTACAGATCTTCAAGATTTCAAATTTGTTGTATGGATCTTGAAAGTGATGTGTGAGTTTACTTGTGATTACTGATTCCTTACTTATTTAATTTCCCTTCATAGTTTAAAGTATTACTCTCAGAACTTTGCCTTTGGTCTTTTACACGTGACCATATTTTTTAGTTTTAATACATTATATTCTGTTTTAGCTATAGATTTTGCCTACAAGGCCTAAAAGATTTAATGCTAACAGGACACGAAGTTTAAAGTTATTAAAATATCCAATTCAAACTCCGTACTTTTATTTCTCCTTTACATTCTTACGATGATATCATAGGTTTCAAACTTTATTATATTATGAATAAACTGAACAGAATATATAGGATATGTTTCTTTTAGCGCCAAATAACTCATCTGATGCGCTTTACCTATGGAAACACATTTAAAGAAAAATTAAAGCCAGTTAAGGAGAACTGAGAACTCTACACCGCTAAAACATGTCAAGAAACAGTAACAGATGGTTCATGGATTCTCCTGGGGTAAAATATTCCGGATGTAAACTATTCAATCATTCGGATCTCCGGGCGTGGACTGCTTCAGGGGGCTCCAAGAACAGGATTAAGAAAGAAAGACCTTAGAATAGGAACGTGGAACTTACGAACATTATACCAAATGGGCGCTCTTCAGGTGGCGGTACGCGAGACCGAGAAGTTCGAGTTAGACATATTAGCGATACAAGAAGTTCGGTGGGAGGGTCAACCTGTTACAAGGTATTAAATAACATTCTGTTAACACGCCTAAGTGTATACGTAGATGAAATAATTGGAGATAACCAATGCTGGTTTAGAAGAAATAGATCCATGTTGGACCAGATTTTCGCCTTCAGACAAATTTTGGAGAAGAAATGGGAATACAATGGGACGGTTCATCAACTATTCATTGATTTTAAGAAAGCATATGATTCTATTAAAAGGGAAAAGTTATACAGTATCCTGATACGATTTGGAATTCTAAAAAAAAATGGTTCAGCTAGTAAAGAACTGAAGATGTGTCTCAGCGACCCCATAAGCAGAGTACGGATATACAATAATATGTCAGATAGTTTCAAGATTCGCAATGGACTGAAACAAGGCGATGCCTTGTCACCACTACTTTTTAACTTTGCGTTAGAATTTGCGATTTTAAAAATTAAGGGATACAAAACGGGGATATCTGGAATGGTTTGAATCAACTATTTGTATACGCGGATGATACAAATTTAATAGGGGATGATATAGATACACTACAAAGCCATTGCAGAATTTCGAAATAAGCAGTTTTGAAGTGAGTAGGTTGGACGTCCTTGACGCTAGTTTTACCCATCAGCACTACTTTTAGTAGTATTGTGAACATTAAGCTCAAAAATTAATTTTTCCCAGCTTTCAGAAACCTGTAGCTCCAAAATTAAGTGAGATTTGTCAAATTAGAAAGAGATAAAATATTTTCTTACCTGGAGATTTCACGGTGTAAGACGACAAAGAATACGTGCCACAAGGAGTAAGTTAAAGATTAATATTTGTTGTTCTATGTTTTGCGGTGGTTAAAGTGCGTTTTGTTTTGAAATCCACCTGAACCTTGTCCGCTTTTAAATTAATTGAGAAATTTATTCAGGGGAGGGGGACACAAAGCGAAACGGTTGTGTATGTGTGTGAAAATGTATTGTACTAGCGCCCGGGATTTAAGTACTATCAGATTGTAGTTTATCCATACATGAAGCAATAAAAAGTGATAATACTGATGTTGGAGAGTGCAGCTACTCACTGAAGAGGGATTCCAAGTGGTCAGTCTGAAACGTTTGCGAAGTTAGCCCCCTCCTAAAACCAATTAAGATGTAATTTACCTGAATCATTAGGGAGTTATTAGGAAGAAATACGGAGTACATTATTTTCATTAGCGAATGTTGGGTGCTAACTTCATACACACACACCTATACAATTTTTATTATTTTTCTCCCAATCCTTACGGAGTTCTTAGGGATGAATAGGGAGTACATTATTTTCGTTAGGGAGTGAATGATAACTTCGTTACGGCACCAGCAAATATGGTGGATGTGTGAAGTTAACCCGCCAAGAGTCCCAAACAATAACACTTTTGGTCGTTGTTGCGACCAATGGTTAGGGAGCTCTTAGGGAGGAATAGGGAGTACATTATTTTCGTTAGGGAATGAATGATAAGTAGGAGATGCCGCCAGAAAATGTTCGGCGTTTATTTCACACAGCCTCCTACCTATTCAATTTCTGTTTTTTGTTGCATCCAATCGTCAGAGAGTTTTAGGGTGGAATAGGGAGTACATTATTTTCTTTAGGGAGTGTGTAATAACTTGTTGAACTCGCCAACAAACAGCGGATGTGTGAAATTAGCCCATTAAAATAAACGTAGGAATAAATTGGGAGTATATTATTTTCGTTAGGGAATGAATGGTAAGTTGAATATGGTGCCATCAAATTTGACGGATGTGTGAAGTTAAATACCCAAGGGACCCAAAATATATAACTTTTTGCCGTTATGGCATCCAATCGTTAGGGACTTCTTGGGAAGGAATAGGGAGTACATTATTTTCGTTAGGGTTTGATTGGTAACTTGGTGACGGCGCTAGCATATTTGGCGTTTGTTTGAAATTAACCTCGTCAAGGGGTCCAAACAATACCATTTCTGGCCATTGTCGCTTCCAAACTTTATGGTGGAATAAGGAGTACATTATTTTTCATAGTGAGTTAATGCTAAATTGGTGACGGCAATAGCAAATGCGTCGGATATATGAAGTTAACAGCCCCCAAGGGGGCCAAAATTAAACAATTTCTGGTCGTTGTAGCGTCCAATCGTTATAGAGTTTTTTTACGAATAGGGAGTACATTGTTGTCGTTAAGGAGTATGCGAAAAGCTAGTGACGGCGCCAGAAAATGTTGGGCATTTACTTCACACAACCTCCTACGCACCTATTCAATTTCTGGTTGTTGTTGCGTCCAATCGTCAGAGATTTCTTAGGGAGGAATAGGGGTATATTATTTTCTTTAGGGAGTGAGTAATAACTTGTTGAAGGCGCCAACAAACTTGACGGATGTGTGAAATTACCTTATTAAAATCCCCCAATAATAAAATTTTGGGTCGGTGTTGTCTGCAGTCTTTAAAGAGTTGTTAAGGAGGAGTAGAGAGTATATTATTTTGGAAAGGTAGTGAACGATAACATCTTAACAGAATCAACGAATATGGAGGATGTGTGAAGTTAGTCTCCAGTCATTGAATTTCTGATTGACATTGCTTCCAATCGCTAGGGGTACGTCAGTGACGGCGACCCGGAATTAAACAATTGTGGTCCATTGAGAACTAACTTAGTACATCGGCCATATTTGCTGGCACCGTCTCCAAGCTGTCATTCATTCCGTTACGAAAATAATATATTCCCTATTAGTGTTGTAAATAAAAAAAGACATGTTTTTTTCCCCAAAACTTGCTTTTTGTTTTAGAAGAAACAACATGAGCGTTCTTTTTGTCTAAAGTTCCTTTTCTCTCAAGATAGTAATTTGTAATTGTGCTAAAGTCTAAGTAAGAATTACTTTTATGTAGGTAATGAAGAAGAAGTACAACATAAACCAAACCCTAAATTACAAATATTTTTTGGTATATGTGAGATTTTCCGAGTTGCCCAGTTCTTTGTGTTACAATTTTTTTTTAAAAATAAAGAATTCTTCCATATCGTATCTGCTCCAAACGTAGCTTAAACATCATTCAACACATTAGAAGAAAGTTTGGGTGTCCCCGACCTCAACACCACAGTTGTCAGTATTGCCAGCTTATTTTAAAATTCAAATGATAGAAATGGCTTTAGGAGAGGATTAGGCTAATGATCAATGACCTGAACAACAAATAGAACAGTTGTAGTTCGCTCATGCGCAGTTCCAAACAAGGCCAATGCGCCAAAATCTCGTTCTTTTGTCTGAGTGGGGATTCTTGGAACGTGGATCAGGTCTTTGTCTACAAGTTACAACGGGCGCTTGAAGTTAATAGGTAAGTGAGCTTTTGTAGAAAAAAATGGCATGTGGCAGTGGTGTACAGAGGCAAAATGTGTGAACAATCCAAACTCTGTCAGAAGCGAAATATTACGCCATTTATAAAAAGCTTGTACTTGTTATATTTTAAAATGAAGTTAGGTGATCAGGACAAGAATTTTGCACCTCATATTGTGTGTAAAACGTGTGTAGAAAACCTGAGGCAATGGTACCAAGGATTATTGCCATCAATGCCATTCGGAATTCCAATGGTTTGGTGGGAACATAGCAATCATGTTCATGACTGTTAATTTTGTGTATATAAAGTGTCTGGTTTCAATTGGAAAAAACAAAAAAACACTTTGTGTATCCAAGCCTTCCATCAGCCATAACACCTGTGCTACATGGGCCCGATATTCCTATTCCAAAACAACCAATAAAGTTACCAGAGAGCGTTTCTTCGGCAACTTCAAGTGAGGAGGAAGGTGATGATGATGCCTGTTTACCTAATGTTGAAGATAAAACTCACCGTCTTTTCAGTCAGTGTGACTTAAATGATTTAGTGCGTGACTTGGGTCTTACTAAGGAAAAGAGTTAAATTTTAGGATAACGATTATAAGAGAGAAATTTTACTTCCTGGGACAAATTCATTTTATTACAGAAATCGGGAAGACGAATTCAGACAATTTTTTGTTCAAGAAGGAGAACTTGTATTTTGCTAAGATATTCCCGGCTTTATTCGTCGTCTTGGTGTTGTTTACCAAGTAAATGACTGGCGTTTGTTTATTGATTCGAGTAAAAGAAGTTTCAAAGTTGTTTTTCTGCATAATGGGAATAAACTTGCTTCAGTGCCAGTCCCCCGTTCAACGTCTCTTCATGAAAACCATCACAATTTAGCCATGGTTTTGCACAAAGTGAACTACAATGAACACAGATGGTTACTGTGCTGTGATTTGAAAGTGTGCGGTATCATATTGGGATAACAAGCAGGGTATAAAAAAAGTTCCCTTGTTTTCTTTGTGAATGGGATTCTAGGGACAAGGATAGACACTAGTTAGTTTCCGAGTGGCCCCAAGAGGAAACAGTTTGTGCCAGGAGCAAAATACATTGTAACTTGTCTATTAATTGATCCTCAAAATGTGTTATTGCCCCCATTACGTACAAAACTGGGAATTATGAAGCACTACGTTAAGAGTTTTGATAGAAATAGTCCCTGCTTTCGGTACCTCTGTCAGAAATTTCCAGGACTGTCTGATGCCAAAATTAAGAAATGTGTATTTGACGACCCCAGATTCGGAAGCTTATGGAAGATCCTACATTCACTACGACGATGAACAAAACACATCTTCAGGCATGGGAATCACTTAAGAATGTTTCCATCAAATTTCTGTGTAATGTTACAGATGACAACTACCAACAGATTTTCAAAAATATGCTGTACAACTTCCAGAAACTAAGTTGTAACATGAGCTTAAAATTACATTTCTTGCACAGTCATGTGGACTGTTTTCTTGAAAATTTAGGGGCATTCAACGAAGAACATAGGGAGCGGTTCCATTAAGACACAAGAAAAATGGAACGAAGATATCAGGGGCGATGGCAGGTCTCCAAGATATCAGATTACTGCTGGTGTCTAGTGCAAGATAACCCTACTCAGGAACACAAAAGCAAATCTACTCGGCACTCATTCACATCAAAGAGAAGTAAATAATAATTGCCATGTGGTGAGATTCATACCTTTTACGAATGAACCTGTTACATAAAAGTAGTGTATTTATATATTCATTACAATTTCATCATGTTCCAGTCACATTGCACATATTGTATACTATGGTACTTGGTACTTAAATTACAAAAATCTGTAAAAATTTCGATTTCGTATCGCAACAAAAATGTACGTGATAGACAAAAACGGTTTGGATATTTGAAATCAGCATACCTCAACTAGACTAATTTATCTTTTGAACCTTTAGCCGGAGAAAAACAAGTTTTATTTCGCAGGTCGGTGTTGTCTGCAGCGTAAAGAATTAAATACTTGCTGTGTGAAAGAAACGACAATTTGAAAACAACGTGAAAGAGAACTAAAAAAAAGTTTTTCTTTTTACAACAGTGGTCCCTATTCTTCTCTAACAACTTACTAAAGATTTGAAATAATGGCGGCTTGAGATTCAATGGTTGGGGAAATAACTTCACGTATTCTTCATACTTCTTGGCGCAATCACCAAGTTATCTTTTATACCCAAACGAAGATAATGTACTCCCTGTTCCTAACTAATAACTCCCTGAAGATTGTAGACAACACCCGTCTGAAATTCATTGCTTAGGGTTCTAATTTCACACATCCGCGATATGAGCTGGCACCGTCAACAAGTTATCGTTCACTCCCTAACGAAAATAATATACTCCCTATTTCTACCTAAGAACTCTATAACGATTGGACGCAACAACAACCAGAAATTGTATAAGTGTGTGTGTGTATGTGTGAAGTTGTCCCCAACAATTGCTTGCGCTGTCACCAGCTTATCGCTTACTTCCTAACGAAAATAATGTACTCCCTATTTTTACGTAACAACTCCCTAACGATTCAGATAAGTAACATCTTAATGTTTTTTTTGTTTCCTTCTTCGTGGGGACAAACTTCAAACACGTCATTCTGAAGAGGATATCCGGTATCTCATCTCGCTGAGCTTCGGTCCGCTTTGTGAAATCATTTTTATAAGCAAATAGATTACAGCTCCATACCGCATGACATAGATAATGATGGCCTGAGTGCAACGCAAACAACTTACAGAGTATGTATGTTAGATCCTAGGGAGTGTAAATTTTGCTTGGAAGGGTACTGATTTTCACTGGTTAAGTTTACGGATAATCGTATAAATGCAAGATATATTGACAAATTCGAGCGAATTTCTAGTATTTCTGTAACCCCATTCCTTATTTCTTTAGTCTATTCAGTTAAGGTTGAACATCGAATGAAGACAATTTTTCTGTCCTTATATAATCATAACATACTAATTGTCTTACAATAGGAACGATGCATTTTTGTTCTGCTGTGATGCAAAGTACTTCCCTGACTTAATGTTAAGAGTACTTTCCAGATCCGTGTTTTACTTTCAGTTAATGAAGTAAAGTTAGAATTAATTTCAGAGAATGTACTAAACCTGGAAAGCAGCGCCTGAATATTCTAAAAATCATAACAATTTCTTGTTTCCCCACGGTAACCTTGAAGGGCGTTTCCGTTTGATAAGATATTCGGGGGGCAAGACAAAAGAAATGTTACCGTCTCTGGAGGTAGTAAAATTTAGACAGAGCAAAATAGGTTACGTGGTGTAGTCTCTAACAGGATTTGAACCTGGGGCACATTGACAATATATCAAATGCTTCCTTACTCTTAATTGCGGAGGGTACAGAAGAGCCTAGGAAAACAGTCAAAGTTTTTGACTCTCAACAAAAGACGGAAAGGGATATAACAAGTCGTAAGATAATAAATATTTTTCTACAAATTATTTAAAAACAATGAAAACAGATTAGATTTAATTTCCTCAGAATATTTTAAATAACATTTATAGTGGAACCGTGACTAAGTGGAACAGTGTGTTGTACCAACACGTAATTCGTATTTTTCTGTAATTGTATATTTTAACAAACATAAATGCATCAACATTCTGCCTGATGAAACCATGCAAACCCTCAGAGGAAATGGTTCGAACCCACTTCCCTACCTATTTATTATTGATCCGAAGTTCTCGACGTTATCGTATGAACTTCGCGGTATGACAGGGAACACTAGTCAGGTGTCAGAACCCGATTTGATGCAAATTCGTATGTAGGTACAGTGCCTATAATAACCTTCACAGCCAAAATTATTGGTGTTGTCGTCAAGAAATAACGACAGGGGACCCGAGATAAATGGAAGTAGAGAGCAAGTAAATCGAATACAGAGTACGGAAAACGCATTTTCTTTTATAAACTGTTACATAAATTGAAAGTAAATGACTATTAATGGATATTGGACAAGAGGTAATACATTCTGAATGATATGAGCAAAAAAAAATAATAAATTGAATTTATCTTAGGAATCGGAAAATAAAAGCGTGGGTGCTCTTAGATATTATGATTTTATGAGAGGGTAATCAAGAGCACCCACGCTTTTATTTTCGGATTCATAAGGTTAATATTCAAATTCATTATTGTTTACTATTTAGTCCATCTTAAAAAATGTGTTTTTTTTTTTATCAATTCTTTTCGTACCCAACTCTTGGTCATACACCTTTATAACGAATTTCGTTTCTCTAGATTCAGTGGTTTGAAAAGTGTTTTAGCGTACATTTTGGATTAAAGATGGCGAATTTGTTAACGTTTTATTATATTGTCGTGACTTACTCATAATGATACACCTTCATTTAAAATTTCATTTTTCTAGCTCGAATGTTGTGGAAAGTGATATTTGGGAGGCCATTTTGAATCAGATGGCGATTTTTTAAAAATGTAATAATTTCCTAAACTACTTGTTATGATACACCTTTATCCCAAATTTCGTATCTCTAGCTCAAACGGTGTAGAAAATGAACTTTTGTGTTCGCCATTTTGGATCCAAGATGGCATCTTTGGAAAAGTTTGGGAATATTTTCGTAATTTATTAGTGATATTGTAACTTTACACCAAATTTTGTTTCTATTGCTCTAGCCGTTTAGGCTTTGTATTCTATAAAACAATGGGTTTGGCGGCCAATTTGGATCCAAGATGGCGACTTTTTCAAAATGTCATATATCAATATTACATTGTCATCCAGTTCTAAGCTATGTTTAAAGTTTCAATTCTCTAGATCGTCGGGAAGTTAGTTTAAAATCGATCGCAAAATTTGTACCGAACAGACAGACAAGAAAGCCAGTTATTATTAATTAATTATTACAGTTAATTGGATTATTCTGTCGTAAATCTAATTATTTAATATTGTATTGTCATCGGAAGCTAGCAAGTATACAAACGTTCAAAGAAATCGGACAATGGGAAGTTAGTTTAAAATAGAGTGCAAAATTTGTACCGAACAGGCAGGCAACAAAGCGAGTTGATTTTCTGTTATTTTATTATGTTATGTACCGAACAGACAGACAAGAAAGCGAGTTAATAAAAACGTGCTAAAATCAAGCAGCGCCAAATCAGTCGACCCTGTGGAAGATGATATTACTCCACCACTGCCAATTCACCTGTCAGAAAGTGAATATTAAAATAGTTCCGTACACTTCGTGCGTAATTTGGCCCCGCCCAATCAAACTAAATCCACATTCGCTAACGTGCTTGCAAGTCAACATCCTCAAGTAAAAAAGACAGCTAATTTCGTAGGAACACGAGAAAGTTTCGTGCATTTGCATTGCAATCAAATATATATGGACCTATGAGGTGGCCATTAATAATTCCACACCAAACGTTGACACGCCAGCGATGCTGTGCATCTATTTGCCTCACCCAATGGGGGTTAACGTCGGACCAGTAGTAACAATTATGTATGTTCAATTCATAGTATTTTCAAAGGATGTTTCGTCTGCAAACATTACATAAAAATGCAAGATCATTTTATATCATGCGTTCTGCCTATTGAAAAAGAAACGTTATATGCGTTCGTTGATCATGTGAGGTAATTGCTTGAATTAATGTTATGTGATACGGTTTGTATTTGGTGAAGGCTAACATTGGGTAAATACATACTACCACGGTAAGCAAACACGCATCATTATAATAGGCGTGTCTAGTTCTCCTATGTGTTAAGTGACCGGCGCGAGTTCGTCGCTCAAGATCTGGAATCACTGTATGATCTGAATGTTTCTGATTTGGATAAGGAGAATAATACACTCTAGCCGCAGCACAATATCATCCTTGACATTCTCCGAGAATAAGCAACATACCAACAATTTCTGATGGAGTGTAATCAGCCATAATTACTATTGGCAATGTGTGGATTCAAAGAACAAAACAGAAACAAATTTAACGAATGCCACTTTTGGCAGGCAAGAAATGTAAGTGCAATAAGAACAAGGAACTAAATATGTATGTGCACTGAATCTCTCCCATTACACTTAATGTTGTTCATTACTACATTCATTTGCACTTTCCAGTTTATTGCACTTCAGTAATAACCCTTTCACAAACAATTCCGGTTTTTCACACAATGCCAAATAATTAATCAACGCGTTTGGCTGATGATATATCAGCCGATGAAACAACGAAGAAACATTTGTATCAGAAACCTTCTTCAGGTTCACGCACTCAGACTAAGCATACTTTGCACGGCTAGCAGTAGTATGCACGTCTTATTCCGAACTATCCAATCACATATTTTTATTTGAGCACACGCCACAACACAAGACAGAATTGTTCAATGCATAGAGAAACAAAGAGCTTCTGAGACGCAAGATTTTTCATCACCTCTTCCGTAGGGCTGGGCAGCCATATTGCAACGCACTTGGAAACACTTTCGTTAGGAGTAGCCCACTCTCTCTTATCTTGAACGATAAGTAACAGCTAGAAGCGCTCAACCCAGCAGCTGCACTTTGGTATTGTGGTCAAGACGTCGTAAAGCTGATCCAAAGGTCCCGGGTTCAAACTCTGGCGTGGACTTCTTATATATTTTTTTAAAAGAAAATTCAAGTTTTTTTCGTTTTTTATGTAAATACACAAAAGAAAATTTAATAAAATTTGTGATTTATAATTTTAAAAGGGGCCACTAAAACCTAGGATGTGTATAAACCCACTAGGAAAGGATGCAAGGAGGGAGGGTGCGTCCGAAGGAAACTGGGTGGCGTCAGCGGTCGACATAAGCAAAAGTACTCTTTACTCAAAAGTTCTGTGCCGTACCCGAAGTGTTTCCAAGTGTGCTCCGGAAGTGGCCAAAATGGCGTCCCAGCCCTGAGGGTCGAGATGAAAAAAAAATCTTGCTTCTGGGACACGCATACGAAAATGAAAGATTCAAAAAGTTTATGCATCTGCAATATATCAATATTATTATTTCGTAAAAGAATCAATAGCAACAGTCCCACAGTAAGACTACCACCGATTGCATAGAAAAACGATCAGTTCTGCTGGACTAACTCAAGTAGTTCTTATTTCTCCATCGCTCCGATTCATATCGTCATTCTGAATTTGAATGTATGTATGGCATTTTGACATCTTTGGTTCAGACCAGCATTGGAGAGGGGAGAGCATGTGGGAAAGAGTTGGCCAGGGTGGTAGTTAATGCATCTTTCCAGCATTCGCCTGCGGAAACATTGGAAACCTTAGAAAATCTCTGTCACAAGGGTTGCCCGTTGGATTCAAAGCCACGTACCTCCTATTGCCGATTCGAAATTCAGCACGCTAGCCATTGAACCACGCGAGCTTCATCTCTAGTTCGCATATCTGACCCTAAAAAAAATAATTATTTTAATTAGCCATTGGGTATTAACAACAAACAAACAGTTGCTACTAAATTTATTTTTTCATCTTAAAGCATCACAACTAAGAACCACTTGGAGCAACAGAATGACAAACAACCACCATTCGCAGAACCTTAATCTCAGAATAACTATCTTCTAAGCAAATAAACAAAGATGAAAATTAACATCGCATTTGACTGTCTCGGAACATGCTCAAACGATATGTTACATGACCCTGTTCTCTATACATATTCCAATATGGCGGCTTTGTAGATATTCCCAATGACTAAATTTTACTTCCGGTCTAGATAGGCCACTTCGTTCATTACTGGAAGTTACCAATATCACGATTTGATAGAGCATACCAAATGCAAATTATTTTAACTTCTCTAACAGAGGTCTGCGATTCCACCGGATTGGTTAACATGACAGCCTTGTCTTTTCATTAATTAGCGTTAAGTCAATTGCAATCACCCTTGTATTGTTACCGCAACTCATAGGCACGATATTGACCCGTTCATGTTTAGAGATATTCCGAATCACATGAAACAGCAGCACGACAAACATTCTGCAAATCCGTTTTCAAAATTTCAAATTTCAGGCTCCAACTTTTAAATAAATAAACAACGATGAAATCTGACTTCACATTTGAATTTCTGGGAACGAGCTAACCTAAAACGATGTGTTACATAACCCTGTTCCCCCATGCAAATTCTCTACCTAGATTCAATATTGATAATTTGAAGATGGCCGCCATGACTGAAATTACCCTAATCAGGTGTCCCTTACTACCGCTAAAACTACACGGTCATAACTTTTTTTTCCATTGCAAAGGTCTGTAATATTCCAGTGGTGGGATTAAAATGGGAAAGCCTGTATAGACTGCCGAAATGAGTTGTGTCGAAATGTAACATGCTTTAAATATTGAATATGATTTTTTAAATTCATAATCATTTTCGGAATTGCAATTACCTTATTTGGAATTTGAGGTAGTCAAACATAGAGTAAAGATAAAACACTATGGCGTCGAAAAATTCCCAACAAAATCTTGTGGTCTGATGAGGAATAAAGTATCATAATAAAAAAAATAAGAAGTATAATGTATTCAATAACCATGTAAGAGAAGTACAAGGGTTATTTTTATTACTGACATAGATCACCTCTCGCATCTATGTATGTTCATTATGTTTTCTTTAGTATATTTCGTCATACAATGTTTTCGTAAATGAAAACCATTATTTTTCATGGAGAATATTTCTCGTTGTACACAGTGCGTGATAAAACTATTATCTATATTTGCAAGTTAATTACTATATGTGCGCTACCTTCATATACTTCATCAACACTACATATTCGCAATGTTCAATCCATGAACATAAATTGACACTAAAATAATGCGAAAACAAAATTAAACTTTATATCCTGGAAAATATAAAACCGCTTAAACGATACATATCATTTTAAATTAATTTACCAAAACTGAGGCCATGATATGCACATTAAGATAGATAACTATTGCATCTATCGCTAATATGAGAGAGGAATATACTGGTAATAAGACAGGAAAATAAAGTCTTTATTAAGAATTACTATCCCGGCATTTGTTTGCGTGACTGTAGGAACACATAGAACATATTTCCTTGTCCCTTCTTTAGGTCCGGACCTCTTTAAATTGCAAAATAATCATTTTTTCTGTAGTCTTTGTACTCTTAACTCATATCAAAGCTATATTTAATGCATCAAAATTGTCTATGTGAAGTATTACAACGATTTTCCACTATTTGTTTCCCTTGGAGCTTCTCTGCCAGCAAGATGTTTAAATGGGCATTGCTATCTGAAGTCGATACGTAAGAGAATGAATGGGTTGGTCACTAGTCCTAGTGATTTGTCTGCTGATTGGTAGATGTTTCCATAACGATCAATCCTGAAGACTTTCTCATCAGGTCTCTGGTCTCTAATCATTTCTAATGAGAACATCAGTCGATTCTCGAAGAAATACTTCTGGTTTTATTTTTCTACTTTATTTGTTTTAGCGGTAGAAAAGAAACGAAAGATGTAGTTAGATGGAGTTTAGGGTTGCCAGACAATTGCATTTTTAATCTGTTTCTTTTCTGAGTGATTTTCTTTTCTAAACGTGCTTTCATGCCTGGAGGTTTCATTCTTTCTCTTGGTTATTCTGTCCGTAGAAAAGCTGTACTCTTGACCTTAAAAGTAGCTTCTGTCTTCAGGATATATTCTTTCAACAAACAAACTTCATTAATGTAACAAATAAGAAACATAAATCACTGATAAACATGGAAGACGTTTTGGCAAGGAGATTAGTATATTTCGAGAAGAATGAAAATTGTACACTGACACATAATATACTTCATTTCATGATGATATATGAAGTCTATTTGAAGGGAAAGTAACTTAGTTCTAATAAACAATTGAATGATTTATGCTAATCGTTGTTATTTTTTGTTTGTATGTTTTGCGACACCGTGGAGCGTAGTATCCTTTATAATGTAGAAACTTCGTGGGATCTCCATTGGGTTCTGTTATTGGCGTCCAGAATTATTTATTCTTTCCTTGCAAGCAAACGATGTCCAAACCAGAGCTGAAACGGATGACCAGGTTACCAGGTAATTCGGATCAACTATGCTTTGGACGAATCCTTACACAGTGATCCGTTTTCGCTCCGGTGGTCGGAGGGTAAAGCAGAGGGGTGACCGGTGGCTCTGATTCTTTCTTTGTTATACACAATTGTTTTTTTTAACAGGGCTTCTTTAAGAGCCGAGCAGGGTAATTTTTAGTAAATAATTTCAATTCTAGAGTTTTTTGTTTTGTTAGTAATGTGAGTATATATAATGAATCATATTTAGGCATCCATTGCATAGACCACTACACGTAATTTAAAATACATGAAAACAGTTCTTAAAGAATCTAACAAAAAAGACTGATTGATTCAAGCCACATGAACAAAAATAGGTCAAATAGAGGGAAGACAGGATCAAAATTCGGTCACTGGCTCAATTGGGTCAAGATTCGATTACCGGGCCAGTCTGGTAATTGGACCAAGACCGGAACACCGAGTCAGTCGGCTCATTCTGGTCAAAGATGGATCAATTGGGTCAAAACTCTGTCAATATGCGGTCAATCATGTCATTCGGGTCAAGTTTAGTATCGTATTTCCTATGTTTGGGTCATAAAACGTGATCCTGTTTCAGCTTTGGTCCACACCAAAAGGTATTCTTGACCCTGTTCTGACATAAGCTGACTATAGACCAATCTTTCGTTTTATTCTTCGAAACAGTGTTCAATCATCGCGGCTCCACAGAATTCCATGACAACGCGTATGAGAACAATTTTTGTAGCCTAATAGAAATTAACCTTTCTGAGCTTGGGATCATATTGAATTCAAAACCTAATGTTGTTTCGAAAGTTTAAGAATAAATATATATACTCTTTTTTGAAAGGGAAAATAACTTTAAAGGACATAAGACAATACAATATTTTAGCACAATTATTTTTCAAGGGCAAAGTACGTATATGCATAGGTCTATATAATGTTTTCCTAAGGCAGCCTGTGTAACATCCAATGAACTTTCCTACACTACAGTTTTAGAATAAATGCTTACTTATCCCGATCTCAGTTTCAAGTACCGTTATACTATAAACACATATTATCACTTCTCTTACAAGGTTTGTACCTACATGTCCTCTACCAAGTTTCTGTATATTTATCCTCAGGAAATATAATAGATGTAAGCAAGATCTGGTGGGCGTTTACTTACATAATTACTACATTTACAATTATGGAAGGTGGAAGCTAAGGCTTCACTTAATTTTAGCTACGTTAGGCTAAGCAGATAGTAACCAAAGTTAGTTATCTACTTTCCAGTGATGATGCCCAAACATTGTACAAACCAGGTATTAAAGTTCAGACAATTGGTAGTGTTGCACATCGCCAGGTTCATATACGAGTACTTACCTAGTCAAGCTCATAAGAATAACGTTTGATGACGGAAAACGCTTAACAATGTCCAAAGTATAACTGAATAAGCAGTATTCGACAAAAGCATTGTATAATGATGAACGTACATGTTTAAATATAGGGTATACATTTTGTGTATGCAGATGTAAAACAGTTTTAGCTTTAAATGGGATATGAACCATCTCCCAATAACTGAACAGATGCTACATGAACCTATCTAAAAGACGATGCAGCCGCATGAACAAAATTAACGCACATCGAATTTGTCCTTCTTGGATAGTAGCTTAATTGTTAAATCAACTTACCACCAACTGGAAAATCTCCATTCGCTTACTGAGCAGGGATCCAATATTTTGTTTATTTCTAACATATTTATTAAAATTCATAAATCTATATTTGAAATTGTTTATTCTACAATGAACCGACAATAGTGCGAAAACCATAGTAAAGGAACGAATATCGATGATGGGGTCTAAGATGGTTAGATAAGTTATTGGCGTCTAAATTGACCTTTACCTGAGTGATATCCAATGTATTATGAAAGTTAATAGAAAGAAAAAAGCCTAAAATAATTTGCTTTTTAACATATAAAAACTCTACTTATAAATTTTACATCAGAATAAGCTAGAAGCAGGCTTTATCCGTTTGGGACTCACTGGCTCCGATGCCTCATACATTTAATAAATGCACTTAACATTCCCATTTCTTTTCCTGGGACTACATCCAAGTGAAATAGTTTGCGGCCTTACAGTTTTCACTGTAAGGATGTAATTTTTTTGTTTGAAGACAACAATATATTGATTTTACTAGAAATATTTCGGATTCGCTTTCTTTTCTCAATACTGATTATTCTCCAAATAATCCTGTAACTTTTCTTTTGTAAAACTGTAACTTTGTTCAGAATTGAAACTAAGTCATGATAATAAGGGAAAGGAAATTGAAATGGATATATCTCTTGTTACTCTCGATTGCAGAGAAGGTAACAAGTAACATGCATGACAGGTTCGTCGGAACGGGACAGAGAAAAAACACTTATAAATCTTAAGAGAAGCAAAAGAATAGGGAAAAGGAAAACTACTAAGATTATAACTCAAGCATAATATGGATAAGTTAGGTGCAACAGCGAAATAAGAAGATCAATAGAAACCCTAGCCAGATTGACTTCACAAAAGAGGAAAGAAGGGAAACCAAAACCAAAACCAGAGATATAAGACACAACAAAGGGAGAGGGAGCGAGAAAGACGAGGAATGAGAAACCTAAAACGATCTTCAATGCAACAGAAGGGGGAAATAAGTTAAAGCACTGAAAACACCGCGAAGCGGAATTGACAGCTTAGTATCTCCTGGGTTGGGACTAAGAGTGGATTAGGCTGACGAAGCAAAGTGGAAGTTTTTGAAAAGATGTCTGTCAAGTCTATAGAAAAGGGAATTGATACAAAGACAAAGCGACCAGTGAAAAGAATAGCCAACATAGGGAAGGCGGTAGAAGAGACATAAAAAGCAGAAAGCTTTAAGAAGTTACCTTAATTAAAAGGTCTGCGAAAAGAGAATTACTAATAAAATTACATTGGAAATATGTCACGGCTATAGTATACTTTGGAAAGTTAGATAAGTAAGTAGGGAGGGAGCTAAGAAGAAAGGAAGACAGACAGACAGACAGACAGATAGATAGATAGATAGACAGACAGATAGATAGATAGATAGATAGATAGATGGATAGATAGATAGATAGATAGATAGATAGATAGATAGATAGATAGAT